>JAVSBS010024598.1:0-37272 GCA_033124195.1 Coracias cyanogaster | reverse complement strand
GCCAGAGCCCGGGTGCGGCAAAGTTCCTTCAGTCCCTTCTGGCCACCCTTTCCGGACTGTGCGGCCGGGCTCAGGAGCGGGGCGGTGGCATCAGTGAGGTGCGCGACTCCCCCGTCGTTTTTTTCCAAACTATAGTCCAGCCTACGACAGTGTCTGAGGGACAGTGCACCGGCCCCCGACATGTCAGAGGAACAGTGAACTGGCCCCCTGTTTAAAAAGTTTGAGGACCCCTGATCTAGATTGACCCCAGATTCACACAAGGTTAAGAAAATATATAATGGTTTAGAGGCTGCTTTAATCTTCTATTTTAAGCTTCTGTTTTTTCCCCCCTCTCTCATGGATTTGGGACGCCTAGTTTCTGGCCCTGCAGTGACTCAGCAGTGGGGATTTCAGGCTGCTATACAGTGTTGCTTTTGTCTTCTGTTTACACAAGCACTAACTCCTCTATTGCTGAAAGAGCTCCTGAGCAAGGAGAAAGAGATTTTAAATGCAAATTTCAGCAGGTACTTGCGGTTTCAGGACTTCGAGTCTCAGCATACTTCAACCCATAGTGTCCAGCTAGGGAAACCAAGGGGCACATGTCACTGCAGCCCAGACCACTCTGTGAGCCTTAACAGGCTGTCCTGGCTCTGCCAAGTGCTCCTTTTTGCCTCATTCACACCATGTATTGTAATGAAAGAACATCAGCCTCAAACAGTAACATGCACCTCTGAAAGAGAGGACTGCAGGCAGCAGGGCTTGCAAAACTGAACACTGAATGCGGCAGGAGCACAAGCCTAGGTGAGGTCACAGGGAACATGGGCTGCAATCCCCAGCCTGCACAGGCGGCCTCACACTAGCTTGATGCTGCATGCATCATCACAGCCTGTGCTATCCAGCAAATCTCTGCCTGGGTATGGAGTGAGAAGCAGAGACCATGTCAGAGGGTCCAGCAAGAGCAAAATGTCATCAGTACTTGTCCTAGGTTACTGTAGAAAGCAGTTCTTACTCTAACACAGGATAAACTGTGCAGTTGCCTGACCCTCCTTCTCCACTGATCAAACCCTGCCACATGTGTGCAGGACCCTGCAGAGGGGCTTAACAGTAGGCAAAAGGCAGTGTGATGGAGATCACGCATGCTCTAAGAAAAGCCTCTGTTATTTTAACATACTTGCTGTTTCTCAGACAGATGTGATCTCAAACACCACTAGAAGAAAATCCTTTTCTCCGGGATTGCAGTCTCACCCTAGGGACAAATGTGTCTTAGCAATTCTTGATGATTGAACATTCATCCAGAAAGCAGACTTGTTGTTTGTTTCTCCCACCCTTTTTCCAAATCAATCCAAATCAACCCCAACAATCTTGTACAGCAGAAATAGCAGCAGTGCACGTCTACCCAACACAAAGTGATTGTTCACACCCTAGAAATATCACTTGGAAAACTGCATAATAGCAGCACCTGCTGGCAGTGGCACTTCAAGCCCCGAGGCCATGTTATTTAAAGAAGTCCTATTGGTCTTCAGTCTAAGCACCAGGAATAGCTTCTTTTTAATTGGCACACAGGTTTCTTTTTCTGAGAGAGAATTATTTTATGGGGCTTTGAGGGATGCCACACACAGCAATCCAGAGCACACCCACCCTCAGAATTCATGAAGGCAGCTTTTTTTAATTAACTTTCCTAGGAAAGGTTTTTTTTCATACATGAGAGCAGAGTGCAGTGTACATTTTAATAGAAGTTGTCAGGAAAATTATTTATTTCACTAGTAACATTTTTGAAATTGTGCCATTCTGTTAATTCCGCCAGGTCCTCTTTGATAGCTTGGCTGAGAGCATTTTTGCATCCTTCATTAGTTTTTTCATAAACACTAATTTCCCCTAACTCATCAATGCAAAGCAAGATCAGCTGCATGCTTGGTAACCATTTTTCCTATGTACAAACCTATTGCAGCAATAATTATAAACAGAAAAAATATTACAGATATTCATTATAAAATGCAATTACACTGAGCTATGCTGTATTGTTACACTTTGCACAACCCTTGCTTGGCCTTGAGTAAATGGTTTCATTATAAGCCTGAAGGGCAAACTTAACACACTTCTGTCTCATAGTAAACAGCACAAGAAATCATCATAGCTGTTCCTCCAGGGCTTGGTGGTGTTTGCTCTGAATGGGACTAAAATGTTGACCCTGCTGCCAAATACTTGTCAGCTTAACAGAGGGTCTCTGGGTGGCAGTACAGGTATGCAAGGAGGGGAGAAAGCCAGAAATTATGGCAGTGGGGCCTGATTTTCATGCCCCTAGAGCATGGCTTCCTTCCATGTTTATGGGTTTTCAGTGCTGGGACCTGCCAGTAACAGCAGATCCTCCTTGACCATATACTAGAGCAGCCTCAGGGCTGCTCCAGCCTGTGCTGGCTGCCTCTGGAAAGTACAGAGGTGCCAGGATAGGACGAGACATTTCTTCGAAGGACAGGACAGACAGGCTTAGGCACAGGGAGAGTAACTGGGAAGCTTGTTTAAGCAAGAGCAGTCACAGGAAGGCAGTGCCATCAAGCATGGGAAAAAAGAAAACCCAGCCAGGAAATTGGCAGTAAGCAGAGGGCTACAGACAGTCACCACATTGCCTTTTTATTTCTTGTTGTTATTGATGCCTTATTTATTGTCTGGGACAAGGTCAGAGCCAGGACGAGATCCCATACCAGCAGCAATGCCACATATGCATGACAGTGAGCAGGGCACTCCAGGCAGGAGCAGGAACTGCTGAATTTCTGCCCTCCATCTTGTCTTTGCAAGGGCATTGCACTGTAGGAAAGACCACAATAGTTCCCCGATATGCACTAGCCTCTTATACCCCAAGGGTTTGGTCACCTGGTGAGCAGCTTTCAGCTAGGTGTCTCTGGGCTACTCAGATGGGTCCCTGAGAAGAGCTGGAAAACTTCCATGCTAATTTTTTCCCCTGCTAAAGCAATTTGTTCACTCAATTTTCATTCTATTGGGTGTCCCAAGGAGCAAATCTCTCTGCTGGTGGCCACAGCCTCCTGTGAGGCTTTCACCTGTCACTGTGTGTGCTTTGTGGCTGTACTCTGAGCAGAGGCTCTGCCTTGGGAGCTATTCTGCTGATGCCACAGAGGCAAATTCAGCAACTTGAGGCCATGTTAGAAGAAAGACTTGCTGCATGACTCAAATCAAACCAAATCAATGAAACTTCCCTTCACTCTGCCCTAACCGGAAAGACCATCTTTCCCTTATTCTCCCTTCACAGAAGAAATCCTAACTCCAGCATCACTTTTGAGCTTGTAAATTCAAGCCTCCAGAGCACAAACTGAGCAGCTCATCATGATGTTGTGCATGGATCTACTGTGCCTGGTGACAAAGAGCCTTTTCCACCTGTAGGGGCTGGTTTAAACAGTGCATCATGCTTTCAGGGGCTTGGTCTGTGCTGGTTCCTAGTGTTTGTGCTCTTGGGAGCCTATGTGGTGTGTGCAAGCTGTCAAGGCGCTGTTCTGTATCCTGGATTTTTAGAAAGGGGTGTCTTGCTACAGCCAGGCTGAGGCACCGCTGGAGGAGGCTGGTCCAGACTGCATAATGTTGGCCATGCTGAGGATGGCACCCTGCGAGCTGCTGATGCTCTGCCCCTGTGGTTCTTCTAATCCTGAGGCATCGTCTCCTTCCCTTTGCTTTTGGCTGTGCTGCCTTTCCAGCCTGTGCTACCAAATTCCCTGTTTTCTGTCCACAGCCCCCTGCTCCTATCATTTCCACCCTTCTCTCCCTGTCTGCCCTGCTCCCTTTTCCCCTCTTACTCTTGAATCTCTATTTCTTCTTCTCTGTTCCAGCAAAACGATATCAATCAAGGTGATAGATGATGAGGAGTATGAGAAAAACAAGACCTTCTACCTAGAGATCGGGGAACCCCGGCTGGTGGAGATGAGTGAGAAGAAAGGTGGGGGACGTGCTCCGGGGCTGAGCCCAGCCTGTGTGTCCCTGTCTGGCTCACTCATGCCTGGCACCTGCAACACCAAGCTCACATCCTCAATGCCTATGGAAAAGGGCAGGAGTGATGACACTTCCCATCCCCCCTGAACTCAGCCTTTCCCCAGCCCACCAAGGTCTGACCCCAGCCAGGTGGTGGGGATGCTCCTGCCCTTCCCCATATGCCCCAGGGAGGACGTGCAGCCACTTCCCCCCACCCAACCATCTCAGGCACCACAGCACCCGGGTGGACGTGAACTGCATGCGTGTGATGCCAATCATGTGTTTGCCTTTGTCTTGTGTTCCCACAGGAAATTCATTACCCTTAGAGTACTTGACCGTGAGGAGTATGAGAAAGAGTGCAGTTTCTTCCTTGTGCTTGGGGACCCGGTGTGGCTACGACGAGGAGTGAAAGGTGTGAGAGTAAAACCAGACCAGCTCTCGAGACGCTGCCGTCCGCTTTCTCTGTGTCTCCCTACTCTCACACTCCTTTCTCCTCGCACTTTGGCTCCTGGCCATTTTGCCCTCCCTCCTTTGAAGCTTGGCCACTGCACCTTTTTGCTCTGTTTTCTTTCCTCTTTCATTTCGGGAGGACTCTGTCTCACTCACAGGCCCCCCCAGGAGCAAGATGTGCTCCCTGGAGGGCGCTGGAGCACTTGAGCAGGGTACAATGAGCATCACCAGCCCCTAGAGATATTTTGAGAGTGCTGCCCTGCCACACGACAGCTACACTTTCTTTTAATTGAATAGAAAATTCAGTCTTGAGAAGTAGGCAACTTTGCATAATTTTTATCAGAAGATAAAATAGCCTTTACTTAAAATAAAATGCATGACCAGAGCAGTAATTTTAGCCTTTTTATACTGGATCTGAAAATAGCTAAGAATCACAGCACAAGCACGTAGTACAATAAGATGCAATCAATCCAGGAGAAATCAGGTTATACTCAAATGAAGTTTAGTGGCTCTGCACTGGATAATAGATTCTCATAGGAATAATAAAAATTATTTCCTCTTTTATCACATTTCTAAACCAACAGCAAACTTTCCCAGATTTTCTGCTAGGAAATTAAGAGAAAATTAATGGTGATGGCTAATTCTGTACAATAATGGTGGCTAAAAAAGAAGCAGTTTTAGAGTTACTTAAGATAATTAGTTGCCCTACAACAGACCCTTATTAAAGCCTTTGTAAACAAATGGCAGCAGTATTTGGTCTGTCTGCCTGGAAGCTGCTTTCCAATTTCTGGAAAATTGGAAAAAATAAGCTCTCACTTCAGCAGGCATGGGGTTGTAATATATTTCAGGACAGAGAGGGCCCTCAGCAATCCCCAAGTTGAGTGAGGACATGCTGCTGTATTTCAGGCTAAAAACACACTCAGCAGTGCCACATTCCCCTTCAGTGCAGGTGCAGTCTCGGTCAGCTGCATCACCCCTTCCATCAGATTTCCTGCTGCTTTATATGACTAGCTAGCAGAAGCAGGACTAAAACATCAGACACACTAGAATGGCCCAGGCTCTACAGGTGGGCTTTGTATCACTAAATGGTGCCAGTGGCATCTGTGGAATATAGCTAGTGTTGCCAGGGTAAAGTGACACATGGACAACTCAACTTGGCGGCTCTGGCTTTGCCCAGCTTCGTGGGGACCAGTGTGGGCTCAGCCTTGGAAGCTGAGCAAGTGCAAACACACTTTCCAGGCCCCAGGTTTGAGAATTATGGTATCAACTCACAAGATCCCAGCTGAAATTTTTAATTAAAAATAAAAGGAAAAGGAAAAAAAGTTCCTCATCTTCCTGGTCACAAAGATAACTGAGAAAACCTATGGGAAGCTCAGCTTTGCCAACTCATTAGCTGGAAGACAAGATTTTAAAAGATGCTATTTGCTGCTTTTGCTATGCAATTATTTTTTTAAACTCATTTCTTGTTTCTGTATGAGAGGCAGCAAGGCAGGGCAAACTGTGTGCTCAGCACCCTGGAGACTGGAGTATCTCTGAAATGTCACCCTTGGGCCATGTAGTCATGGTGGGGTCCATGCCTCAGGGGCCAGAGACCCACTGGTACACTAAGGGAGAGTCTTTTGTTTTGGAGATAGAAAATGTTGAGCGACAAGATCCTTGAGCCAAGCCTTGCCACAGAGTTTTCTTCTCTCATACATGCCAGAAGCACAGCTGCCTGCTGGAGCTATTGCTCCCCATTAGGCAGCTGGAGGAGGTCAAAGCCAGTAGCCGCTGCACTTGGGACATCTTGTGTCCTCCCCAGGGCAGAACTGCCTCTGAGACTAATGGAAGATCTTGCACATACAATTCAAAGGGGAAAATGAATTTTTGGAGTGTGCCTTTTAATCTCATATCTACCCTGTATTTGCAATAGATTTTATTTTAAATCCTCAATCCCATGAAATGTTTCTGTTCCTTTATTTTTAGTGCCTTTCTCTTAACACTAATGGTATCCTGCAGCTTTACAGATCTGAAATCTCTGCCCTGGGATCTGGAGTCTTTCTGTGGATGTTCCTTTTGATTTCATTATTCATTTCCTTTTCTTCTGTGTTTGTCTGTTTCCTCCACAGCCCTGTTGTTGAATGAGCTTGGTAAGCATGCATTCATTTTTCTTTTCCATTTTTCGAGTTTGTCTGCATATTTTTGGAAGACAATTAATTTTGCTTTACATTGTTTTATTTGCTCATGACATTCTTTTTTAGGGTGATCAGCACTATTTAAGTAAGCTCGAGTATCTAATGCCACACCTTTCCTTGGAGTAGAGCCCTGAAGTCACTAATATTAACAAGCAGTAACCCACTGTGGTGAGGAGCATTTTTTGTGAGTGGCATTGTTACAGTCATAGTAAACCTGCCAACAGCCCAAATTACAAAAATGCACTGTGAAAATTAATCTCTTACATTAGCATGTCTGAAACAGGATTGCCTAGTGACTTAGGGATGCTTGTGGCTGGACAGGAAAGTTGGCCATCCTTTTTAAGAGATGGTGAAAACTTTGCCTCCAGTCTTGGGGAGATTTAGAGCCCTCTCAGCCTCCAAATTTCCTTGCTGGCCATCCCCAGGATAGAGCAGCCAGGGAGGGAAGCAAAGCTTCCCAAAGCACCCCCAGCCTCATGGCAGGCTCACACTGATTTTACCCACTTCACAGCATATATTAGATACTGGGATGTGGCAGTTTGCACGTGTGGGTTGTAAAGTCTGTCTTCAGGTCCTCACACTACCCCTGGGATGCTTGTTAGGGAGCAGCCCCACATGGAGCAGGGAAAGACCACCACATCCCTGCAGGCTGCAGGTTGTCTGTGTTGCTGTGCCGATACTAATCCTCTCTCTCTCTCCCTCTCTCTCTCCCCCCCCGCCTCTCCACTCCCCCCACCCAGGTGGCTTCACCATCACAGGTATGGATTTCTGCTCTCTCTCCACCCCCCCCTTCCCTCCTCTTAATGGCCATATGCTCACCCTGCTTTTTCCTCTTGGTTTCCTCTTTGCTTTTGTTCTGTCCTGGAGGGAAACTCTGGAAGGGTAAGAAGGCACCATGCCACAGCCCCACTGCCCTGGCCAGTCACACTAACACCATGTCCTCTCACAGAGTGCTCTGCCTGCTGTACACACCTAACCCCTACCTCAGGGAGGGTGAGCTGTCACCCTTGAAGTGACAGCAGCCTGCCTCCATCTCTTGGAGCAGGGGGCACTTCTCCACTTGGTCCAGCCTTTCTCTTCCTGCAGCCCACACAGGAGGTGTGCACAGGGCTCTGCACAGCAAAGGGAGCCTGTTTTCCCAGGCAGCAGCCAGGGTGCCTGAGCACTGTGGGAAGTGTGGGACCCCATGGCTGCTTCAGGGACTCAGCCCCTGCCCTTGCCACCAGAGAGACCCAGCAGCAGAGTTTGTTCATCTATCATGAGCCAGCCCAGCACCCATCATTAGGCCAAGCACTCCATGGGAAGAAGGTCCCGGGTTCCACAAGTTTCAGAGCAGCCCCTCAGGAGCAGTAGAAACTAATTCAGACTAATGAAGCTCTGGCTGCAAGGCTGGTCCCTTTGACCAGCAGGAGGAGAAGGGCTTTCCCACAACGTGGTGCTGCCTGTGCAGATGGAGGCAGCAGAAAGGGAGTGACACTAACCCCATGTGAATTTGCAGTAGAGTTTACTAACCGCATGGCAGCGGTTTGCATGGGGCATACAGTCCCTCCTGCTGATCTCCTGCTGATCGCTTTGATAGGCAAACCTGTCTTCAGGAAGGTCCAGGCTAGAGATCATCCTCTTCCTTACACCGTGGTCACCATCCAAGGTACTTGCAGCATTATGCCCAAGGGCCGTGGCAGTCTAAAGTGAACTGACTGAGGTGTTTGCCTACTGACAGTTTATCTCCTGTCTGCAGTGAATCCAGTCCTTCTTAGCCCCAGCATCCTTCTGCTCAAACCTAGGGTAGACTTGAAGGGAGCTCACTGGGGGTCTGTGCAGGAGCAGTGATAAAAGCCATGCTGCCTGCGGTCTCCATGCCCCAAAGGTTGCACAGATGCCAGTGGAGAAGCAGACCTGCTCCATTGCTCTTGTAGTCTCTCTGTTGCCTCCACTCTCAAGGTCTGGGGCCAGGCCATGCCCTGTGGATGTTTCCTCCTACGGCCCAGCACTATTTGCTCCACCCACATCATCACAGCAGGAGTTTCATGCTCTCCAGCTGCCAGTTCCTTCCTCAAAGTAAAGCCCTGCTCAGAAAGAGGCAGAGCCAAGCCCTGGGGCTGCTGGCAGCTCTCTCTGGTTGTAACAGGCTGATGGAAATGTCCTGACCATGCCCTGATGCAGACCTGGGGAGCTGGGAAATAGTGCAGCCTTGGCGATGATCTGTCCCCTAGCATGCCTGTGGGAGAGGCAGCAGGTACCATGCGATAAGCTATTCCCCAGCCCTGAGAGTCAACTGTACTCCTTCTGAGGCTGGAGAAGTTGCAGACCTCTTGCTAGCATTTCCAGGAAAACTTTCTTGTCTGTTGCTCTGTGACCTCCTTCTACTCAGCTGTTCTGTCGCTCATGCTCACACTCAGAGGCTTCCTGACATCCCCCTTTGACAGGAAGCCAGCTGCAGAGAGTGACCAGCCAGGCCTGGCTTACCGACAGGCTCTTTGCTTTGCAGAGGAGAACGAAGAAAAGCAGCCACTGACCAGTAAGGAGGAGGAAGAGCGTCGAATTGCAGAGATGGGGCGCCCAGTCCTGGGGGAGCACACCAAGCTTGAAGTCATCATTGAGGAATCCTACGAGTTCAAGGTACTGTCTGCATCTCGTGTCCCCATTCTTCCCTTCCAGCTGGGGACCCTCCTTTTGGGTTTACACAGCATTAGCAAGTAAATGTTGATGGTATCACAGCAAAGCAAGGCAGCTCCTGGCATCACAAGATCTCAGAGCAGGACAAAGAAACACTTTGAAAGGTGGCTGAGCCAAGGCATGATGAAAGGTTGAAGGTCACTGCAGTGAGGTGACAGTGAGTTGTCTGGATACACTCTGCATCCTCACTCTGTCTATTAGCCCATAGCCACGGTCCTTGGGGGATGAAATCAGACTTTCTGTCCCACTCACAGACTGTTTGTGGCTATTATTATATAATCACAT
This sequence comes from Coracias cyanogaster, assembly GCA_033124195.1. Taxonomy (NCBI): domain Eukaryota; kingdom Metazoa; phylum Chordata; class Aves; order Coraciiformes; family Coraciidae; genus Coracias; species Coracias cyanogaster. The sequence goes on along the minus strand of JAVSBS010024598.1, from coordinate 27,736 downwards.
CCCTCTGATGAGCCTAAGATTTGACTGGGCTCCAAAATGCTGCAGGTTGCTTTAAAATAGAACCTCATTCTCACAGTGATGGGCTACACCCAGGTCCTACTTACAGGCGGTCTTTAGTGAGCCCTGAGCCTGTGACTCCCAGCTGACTAGGGCTGATATCCTAAATGGAAGTAATGGTTGTGAAACTAAACTGCTGTGAATGCGTGTGCCAGATCAAGAGCTGAAAAATGGCCATTTCATAATCTTTTCCATTTTTCTGTAGTACGAGAAAAACAGACCACCCTTACTGTGTCACAGCAGTGGCTGCCTCCCTCCCACGGTTTTGCTGCCCACTGTCAGTGTGTGTCTGAGGCATCACAGCATATGGGCAGCCCTCAGGCTGCCTTCCCAGGAGCATCTCCTACCCACTGCTGATGCAGCACCTTCCCTTCCAGCACAGAGCTCCAGCTCCTGAGCAGCACAGACAGGTAGAGCCTAGCTTCGCAAATTGGCCTTGATCAAGTCCTAGTTAGTGCTTTGAAGCAGGCCAGTAAAAATTCTTCCCAAGGTGTTGGAAACAACAGGAGCTGTGGCACCTCAGCACTGTTTGCTGTAAACCTCTGCTAAGATGGTTCAAACTCCCACCATGAGCAGGTTTCAAATGGCCTTTTTGAGCAGCAGCAAGGGGAATTTCAAGTACTTACATTTGCTTTCGCTGCTGGGGCTCTTAACCTGAGCTTAAAATCTGCTAAGCTTTTTCCACGAGTACATGGCTGTAAGCACTGGCACTGATGGATTTTAGCCCAGTATCTCCAGCCCAATAGCCTCTAATTCTTTACTCTGCTTCTATAACCACAGAACACGGTGGACAAGCTCATAAAGAAGACAAACCTGGCCCTCGTCGTTGGCACAAACAGCTGGAGGGAGCAGTTTATTGAGGCTATTACTGTCAGCGCAGGTGAGTTTGGACCACAGCTCCAGGTGAATTACGACTGAGGAGCACTGCAAACAGAGCAGGAAGAGCATAGCACAGCAGTTTGCACAGCAGTTCACGTGGAAGAGCATGGAGGAAGAGCACTGAAAGCTCTGCTAGCTGTGACCAGGGAGGGATGGCTTCCACACAGCAGAAAGCCATGGCCTGGGTCATTGTCATAGGCGACTTCCTTCTGAAGGGAACAGAAGGCCCAGTATGCAAGACCCATTTCTTAGGGAAGGCTGCTGCCTTCCTGGGGCATAGGTTAAAGATGTGGTGAGAAAACTTCCTGGTTTTGGAAACTTTCTGGTATGGCCCTCAGATTATTATCAATTATTAACTTTTCAGGGAGACAGCAATAAACTCACAACAAGAAATTCAGGGGCAAAACTCAGGAGAAACTTCAGAGCCTTGGGATGACTGGTCAAGGGATCGGGAGCACAAACAGTATTCTCTTCTATTCCTCCACTTGAAGGGAATATGAAGAAAGAAACAGGAGAAGACCCATCAGATCATTACCTGGCTCCAAGCCTAGTGTCACTGGCAAGACTTCAGGTTTTTTTGATCATGGATTGGTTTATACAACACCAGGCCTGCTGGTGACAGACAGCTGTCTCAGAGAGGGGAAAGGATTTTTGCACAGGAGTTGGCAGACCTCATTGAAAGAGTCTTAAATTATATTTGAAGGGGAAAAGGGATAAAGGTAGGCTTGTTGGAGATAAGCCTGGAGGTGGTACATCAGTGTTTGTGGTATGGTGTGCTAGTGAGTTCCTTAGGTCTGCCATTCTAGTGAAGGTAGGGGATGGAGTGTCATGTGATAGCAAAGACACAAGGGATATTGGTGGGCTAGAAATCACAGTAGCTCCTGGGAATGATCAGGTAGGAATTAGGCCTTCTACCCCTCAAATAGGTGGCAGGATCAACAGCCCCACTGAAGGGCATCTATACCAATGCATGCAGCATGGGCAAAAAAGAGGAGAAGCTGGAAGCCATTGTACAGCAGGAAAACTGTGATATAGTTGCCATCATGGAAACATGGTGGGATGATTCGCACAACTGGAGGGCTGCGTTGGATGACTATACACTCTCCAGAAGGAATAGGCCAGAAAGAAGAGGTGGTGGAGCAGCCCTGTATGTTAGAGGGTGTTTTGATTGTTTTGAGCGTAATGATGGTGATGATAGGTTTGAGTGTTTGTAAGTAAGAATCAGGAGGAAGGCCAACAAAGCAGATATGGTGGAAGTCTGTTATAGACTGCCCAACCAGGATCCAGAAGCAGATAAAATATTCTACAAGCAGCTGGGAGAATTCCCACAATCAGTAACATTTATTTGCATTGGGGACCTCAACTTACCAGATGTCTGCTGGAAATACAATACAGCAGAAAGGAAACAGTCTAGGATGTTCCTGGAGTGCGTGGAAGACAATTTCCTGACACAGCTGGTAAGTAAGCCAAATAGGGAAGGGCCACTGCTAGACCTGTTGTTCATGAACAGAGAAGGACTTGTGGATGATGTGGTTAGAGGCTGTCTTGGGCATAGCAATCATGAAATGAGTTTTCAATTCCCAGGGAAGTAAGGAGGGGGGTCAGTAGAACTGCACCTTGGACTTCCAGATGGCAGACTTTGACCTGTTTAGGAGACTAGCTGACAAAGTCCCTTAGGAGGCAGTCCTGAAGAGAAAAAAGTCCAGGAAGGCTGGACATTGCTCAAGAGGGAAGTCTTTAAGGCAGGGGTGCCGGCGGGGCAGGCAGGCAGGAGTGGGAGCCAACGGAGCGGCGGCGGTGGTGCGGTTTGTAGCCAAGAGGTGCCCCCTGGGGGCAGGTGGAGGGCGAGGCGCTGGTTCCAGCCCGGTGCCGGCGGGAGACTTGGGGGCTGTGGAGGCTGGCACTTGGATTAAGCGGCAGGAAGTCACTGCGGCTGTGGGGGGGGTGGGGGGCGGGGAGTTCTGTAAATACCTGCGGGCCGGTTTGAGGAGTCCCAGGGGCCGCATCCGGCCCGTGGGCCGTAGTTTGAGGACCCCTGCTTTAAGGCATGAGAGTAGGTCGTCCCAGTGTGCCATAAGACAGACCAGTGGGGAAGAAGACTGGCCTGGCTAAACAGAGAGCTTTGGCTGGAACTCAGGAACAAAAGGAGAGTTTATGGCCTTTGGAAGAAGAGGTGGGCCACCCATGAGGACTACAAAGATGTAGTGAAGCTATGCAGGGAGACAATTAGAAGGGCCAAAACCCAACTAGAACCCAACCTGGCTACTGCTGTTAAAGACAAGAAAAAAATGTTTCTATAAATACATTAACAAGAGGAGGACTAGGGAGAATCCCCTGCAGGGAGAAACATTGTGACCAAGGATGAGGAAAAGGCTGAGGTACTGAACGCTTTCTGTGTCTCAGTCTTTAGTAGTAGGACTAGTTCTTCCCTGGGTACTCAGTCCCCTGAGCTGGAAGACAAGGATGCGGAGCAGAATGAGACCTTCATAATCAAAGAGGAAATGGTTAGTGACCTGCTACACCACTTAGACATACACCGATCTATGCAACTGGATGGGACCCACCCTAGGGTACTGAGGGAGCTAGTGGAACTGCTCACAAAGACACTTCCCATCATTTATCAGCAGTCCTGGCTAGCCAGGGAGGTTCTAAGCGGATTGGAGGTTAGCAAATGTGATGCTTATCTACAAGAAGAGCCAGAAGGAGGTTCCAGGGAGCTACAGGCCTGTCAGTCTGCCCTCAGTGCCTGGGAAGGTTGTGGAGGAGATCATCTTGAGTGCCATTGTGTGGCACATACAGAACAATCATATGATCAGGCCCAGTCAGTATGGTTTTGTGAATCATACAATAGGATCATCAGCTCCACAGGATCATCAAGTCCAACCTTCATCCCAGCATCTCCTTGACCATTAGACCATATCCTGAAGTGCTACATCTACTCATGTTTTGGAACACCTCCAGGGATAGTGACTCTACCACTTCCCTGGGCAGCCTGTTCCAATGCTTAACCACTCGTTCAGCAAAGAATTTCTTCCTAATATCCAATCTAAACCTTCCCTGGTGCAACCTGAGGCCATTACTTGTCCTGTCATTAGTTCATAGAGTCACAGAATGGTTTGGGTTGGAAAGGACCCCCTGCCATGGCAGGAACACCTCCCACTAGACCAGGTTGCTCAAGGCCCCATCCACCCTGGCCTTGAACACCCCCAGGAAGCATCCACAATCCCCCTCGGTCGCCTGTTCCAGTAACTCACCACCCTCAGGGTAAAGAATTTCCTTCTAATTTCCAATCTAAATCTACCCTCTTGCAGTTTGAACCCATTACCCCTTGTCCTATAACTACAGGCCTCTGTGAAATGTCCCTCCCCGGCCTTATTGTAGGCCCCCTTCAGATACTGGAAGGCTGCAATAATGTCTCCCCTGAGCCTTCTCTTCTCCAGGCTTAACAAGCCCAATTCTCTCAGCCTGTCTTTGTGGGAGTGGTGTTCCAGGCTTCTATCATCTTTGTAGCCCTCCTCTGGACCTGCTCCAACAGGTCCATGTCCTTCTTGTGCTGCGGGCTCCAGAGCTGGACACACTACTCCAGGTGGGGTCTCTCAAGAGCAGAGTAGAGGGGCATAATCACCTCCCTTGACCTACTGGCCACACTTCTGATGTAGGTCAGAATATGGTTGGTTTTCTGGGCTGCCCTGGAACATTGCTGGCTCATGTTGAGCTTTTCATCAACCAGCCCCCTCAAGTCTTTCTCCTCAGGGCTGCTCTCAATCCACTCCTTGCCCAACCTGTTTTTGTGCCTGGGATTGCCCTGATCCAGGTGCAGGACCTCACACTTGGCCTGGGAGAAGAGACCAACCCCAGCCTCACTACAACCTCCTTTTAGGTAGTTGTAGAGAGCAATGAGGTCTCCTCTCAGCCTCCTCTTCTCGATGCAAAACAATCCCAGTTCCTTCAGGCACTCCTCATAAGACATATTTTCTGGATCCCTCACCAGCTTCACTGCCCTTCTCTGTCCTGCCTCAATGTCCTTCTTATACTGTGGCACCCAAAACTGGACACAATACTCAAGGCGGGGTCTCACAAGTACCGAGTACATGGGCAAGGTCCTGCTTGACTAACCTGATCTCCTTCTATGACAAGGTGGCCCATTTAGTGGATGAAGGATAGAGTGTGGATGTTGTTTGCCTGGACTTCAGTAAAGCTATTGACACCATTTCCCACAGCATTCTCCTGGCTGCTCATGGCGTGGATGGGCATATGCTCTGCTGGGTAAAATACTGCTGGATGCCAGGCCAAAGAGTTGTGGTGAATGGAGTTAAATCCAGTCAGCAGCTGGTCATAAGTAGTGTTCCCCAAGGTTCAGTATTGGGGCCAGTTCTGTTTAACATCTTTATTAATGATCTGGATGAGGATATCAAGGGCACCCTTAGTAAGCTTGCAGATAACACCAAGCTAGGCAGGTGTGTTGATCTACTTGAAGGTATGGATGAGCTACAGAGGGATCTGGACTGGCTGGATCGATGAAGTTCAACAAGACCAAGTGCCGGGTCCTACATTTGGGTCACAATGATGCCATGCAATTCTACAGGCTTGGGGAAGAGTGGCTGGATAGCTGCCAAGTCAAAAAGGAACCTGGAGGTGTTGGATGGCAGCCAGCTGAATATGAGCCAGCAGTGTGCCCAGATGGCCAAGAAGGCCAGTGACATCCTGGCTTGTATCAAATACAGTGTGGCCAGCAGGACTAGGGAAGTGATCGTCCCCCAGTACTCAGCACTGATGAGGCTTCACCTTAAATACTGTGTTCAGTTTTGGGCCCCTCACTACAAGAAGGACACTGAGGTGCTGAAGCATGTCCAAAGAAGAGCAATCAATCTGGTGAAGGGTCTAGAGAACATGTCTTACAAGGAGCAGCTGAGGGAACTGGGACTATTTAGTCTGAAGAAGAGGAGACCTTATTGCTCTCTACAGCTACCTGAAAGGAGTTTGTAGTGAGGTGGAGTCGGTCTGCTCTCCCAAGTAACAAACAATGGGACAGGAGAAAATGGACTCAAGTTGCACCAGGAGAGGTTTAGGTTGGATATTAGGGAAGATTTCATCACAAAAAGAGTTGTAAAGCCCTGAAATAGGCTGTTCAGGGAAGTGGTGGAGTTACCATCCCTTGAGGTATTTAAAAGACATGTCGACCCGCTTAGGACATGGTTTAGTGGCGACCTGGTAGTGCTGGGTTAATGGTTGGACTTGACAATCTTAAAGGTCTCTTCCAACCAAAACAATTCTATGATTCTATAACCCCCCTCTTGTCTTGGCCACTTTGTATGAGTACACAGAACAGGTGGCAGGGTTATTTGCAGCATCTGCATAAATAAGACAGTTGTTTAAACCCTTTCATGAGAGAACCTTGTTTGATGTGTAGGAAACTTCCTGCATTGAGTGTATCTGTAGCATCCAGCAGAGAAATACCAAGGCTCTTACCAGATGGCAGAGAGGAAGAGTCATTTCAGTGAGAGAGAAATAGGAGACAAACACAGTGTTTTAATTCAGAACAGCATAAATTATGCTGGTGTGAAGCATTCCTGGTGCTCCTTGTACTGCTGTGATGAGAACAACACAGTAGCAAGTGTGCCAAGCTCTGAAGACAGCCAGTGAGTCCCCCTCTGTGGGCCAAAATTTGCCCTTCTGCTTTCAGGAAATCCTGCTGCTTCAGCCAGCTGTGGCTGGAGGTTATGGCTCAGCAGCCCAATAGCTGCAGCAGCACATGATAGCTGTGGTCATATCAGATCATATCATCTTCCCTCTCTTGGATAATTGCCTTTCCCTCAGAAATGCCCTGTTAATACTGTTCTCACAAGTGCCGGCACCATGTTTACCAGTATGCCTAGTGTAGGATATATTAACATTCCTACATCTGTGGAAGACAAAAGAAAGAAGGTCTCCTCCAGATGCAGTTTTAACAGCTGGAGACACTGTAACTCACTGGCTGGATGTTTCAGCCTGGGCTGTATGCGTGCACACATTAAGGCAAATCAACCAGCTTTAATTAAATCACGAGGGAAGGCAATCTGAGCTCATCTGGCTAATTGTGCATTGAAATGCATGGGGGAATGCTCACATTTCCTACCTCTGGCTCTGCTGTGTAGAGTAACCTCTGCCCGGCACAAAGTACTTAAAAGTGATGGCCATGCTATTTACACTCCACCTCTAGAAACAAGGATGGGACATTGTGCAACAGCTATCTCCTCAAATTGTGTTCCCTCCTCTTGTATCATAGTTATTCTTAGAGCATCCAGCAAAGAGCCTCCCATTATTTCGAATACAATAAGAAGATATCGTGCAAGACAATCCTTGCTGCAGGTTTTGTAGCTAATACGGCTAAACTAATATACGCCAGAATCAATTATTTAATTGCATCCCATATTTAAGCAAAGATAATCGCTAGTACTTGTATCTCATCTCTGTAAAGACTTCAGTTATATGAAAGCCCTGTTGCCACCATGTCTTGAATAAGAGGATGATCTCAAATATTTAATAAATGTGGCATATTTAGGTGGACATGAGCTGGTACTTGCAGCTGGGGAACAGTAGTTTGCCTCTGAGCTCTGCGCCTACTGTTTTTTGCTAGGATTTAGCTCCTCAAGCTTTATGAGAGCAAGGTAAAATGCCTCAAACACTGGAGTTTGCGATTGTGTCTTTCACCTTGTAAGCACTTCAAAAATGAAAGATGCCAAATAAGAAAAGAAACATTAAAACCCCATTTACTACCCAATGAGCAACTGGCAAGCAATGTTGTCAGGGAGGCTGAGCAATGGACCAGTAGGAGGTCAGGTCTGTGGAAGGGCAGTATGGGTGCAGGCAAGATTGTGCCACACTGTGCCATGCCATCCTGTGCTGTCCATGGGGCTGACCTGGAGCCTCTCACCCATAGCTGCTTTTGGTGTGCACCCAACAGCCCATAAAGTTTCTTCCACAGCAAAAACATCCTGGGGTTTGTGAGCCTGTTCCTGAATGCACTCCTGGGTCACCGTCCTACCTCACTCTGCATTTCAAGTCACCTTCACAGGATCTGGACAGCTCTTCAAAAGAGAGACATTGTTGCTGCTTAACAAAATGATAGACACATCTGGATGAGTGCTGTAACAGTGGCACTCATGTTCATTTTTCAGCCTGTTTTATCATCTCCGTAAAGATTTAGATCCATGACAGTCTTGCTGCCATACAGCTTGGGAGAGGATTAAAATACCTGCTGCAAAATTACAGTGTGAACACAGCACAGTGTATCCTGCCAGTACCAGCCTTTGTGCAATTAACAAAAAAAACAGGCCAGCATGGACTTCCCAGGCCAAAAAACTGTTCCTTATCTTCATGACAACGCACAGAAATAGGATATTTAAAGCTGCCAAAATGATAACACCATGCCACTGATTAGCTACTGCTTCTGCCATGGTGAGTTAGAAGCTTTAAAGCCAAGAAATACATAATTTTCCATCAAGTTATTGTAGACCTGAAGTTTCCCACTTCTTCTGTGTTGGTCTTTATCTGCAAAGGTGCTTTGAAGACATCAGTGTGTGCAAAGTTGCACCCTAACAGGGTGCTGAGAGTAAGACTTTTCCCTGGTTGGTCATAGCTTTAGCTGAATAATTAAAACCTCCAAAGGTGATGCTCATCAGCCAGGATATGTGTCCCAGGGCTGCACCACCCTTCTGGAGGAGACATTTCTTCTGATGCTACCATCCAAGCTGCAGTTTCTGGATGTGGCCATTGCCCCCTTATTGTATCACTTGTTAGTGCAGAGGGGAGTATCACTCCATCCTCTCTGTACATGCCCTCCAAGTCTCTGTAGGCTGTTGCTTTGTCCCCTCCAGCCTCCTCCTCCTGATTCACCAAGCCAGCTCCTTCCACCTCTTCCCATAGGCAACATCCTCCAGGCTCCAGTCATCTTGGTGGCCCCTCTGAATCCACTCAGGCTCACCTCAGCCCTCATGTGGGATGCCATATTCCCTGTGTACAGACATAGCTGCATTAGAGGTTCTCTTGTGCCTGCCTTGCTCTCACTGGCTCTGTCACTACCCTCTCCCCTGCAGCTGCATTTCTGCTGAGAGCCTCAGGGATGCCAGCAGATGCAAAGTTTACATGTACTGGAGCTGGGCCAGACCAAGAGCAGGTTGACTTCCCTTACATGTTACCAAACCTCTTGAGGGTAATCACAATATGGGTGGTCCTGGGCCTTTTCGTTTTCTTGCTCCCATGTGCTGTGCACACTCTGTGGGACCACAAAGGGGAATAGCCAAGAAGTGAATCTTCGGTGCACAGAGTTTGGCCTGCAGTTTCTCAGGAGGGATGCCATGTTTTGAGCCTCCAGTTGGCTTTTCATGACAACCTTTGCAATGAGGCAGAAACCAGTTGTTAAGAGCAGCAACAGAGCAAGCAGCTCACCAGCAGCTTCACCCAGCAACTCTGTTGTCATGGCACACAGTGTACACCAAGACCATTTATTTTCCATATGAGAGGCTTTATACATTTTGGTATTCAATCAAACATCCACATTGTAGAGGAAGATATGAAAGGAGGAATGTTCACCCTGGCCAGCAGTAGGGCAGATAAAAACCAGCACAATCTTGTTCAGAAGCTTATGCCAGCCTAATCAGTACTGTGGCTGATGAAAGAAATGACTTTTCCCAGGCACAGAACCATCATGCCTTTAAACCCAGTGGCTAGCAAGGTGGGACCTTGTCCACTCACCCACTGTGGTGAAGCATAGCTGAGGCTCAGGTTTCACTGGGTGCTCTGGGCTACTCTGGGACTTGACCCCTTTTTTCTGCCATCCTAAAGTGTCCTCCCAACATAGAGAGACAGGTTTATTCATGCCATGCCAGATGGAAGTCTCCATGAGGTACATGTTGCTTTTGGTGGGTTCACTTGCCCCAGTCAGCTCCAGCCAGCATGAGGTCAGTCATTTCCCAGATCTTCTGGGGAAAGGGCTCCTGAGCAGAGGCTGAGTCACAGGAAGTGTCTAGTGGTTAAATTCAGGCAAAGGTACTGGTGTGAGGCTCTGCGTTTTCTAAAGTGTAGGTTGGTTTTTGAGACCAGTGCCTTTGGAGGGTCTCTCTGTGCCATGGGAAGGGGCCAAGGAAGGGCTGTTGAGCCCCTCTGATGACTGCCCAGAAAATATTTTGAACTCAAAGACTTCTAGGGTCCAGTTCATGAAAGACAGCATTTGAGAGGCTGCAGTATGCACAGGAGCTTTGCCTATTCTTCCCCAGCGTGGGCGAGTCTAATCAGGCACTGGTGATTTTCTCCAGGGGAAGATGATGATGACGATGAATGTGGAGAGGAGAAGCTGCCCTCCTGCTTTGACTATGTGATGCACTTTCTGACCGTCTTCTGGAAGGTCCTTTTTGCCTTCGTGCCCCCGACAGACTACTGGAATGGTTGGGCTTGCTTTGTTGTCTCCATCCTCATGATTGGTCTCCTGACAGCTTTCATTGGTGACCTGGCATCTCACTTTGGCTGCACCATTGGCTTGAAGGACTCAGTCACTGCGGTCGTGTTTGTTGCACTTGGAACATCGGTGCCAGGTAAGGACAACGGCAGGGTTTGTTGTAAATCTCCATCTCTGCCCAGCCTGGATTTGGATTGGGGCTGGGAAAGCTGGGTTCAGTGAGGTCCTTGGCTGTGCTCTGCAGAATCCCCAGGGACAGAGTTGAGATGTATGTGAAAGTTGTTTTTTGGTCTCAGATAGGCCAGGAGGATCAAACCAGGATGTGGATCCAGTCTCCTGGAAATTATTTCAATGACCTTTGCCTTGCAAAGACTGTGAAGTATCTGTTTCTGTGGACAGCTTCCATGGCATCTACCCACAGAGTAGGAAATTGGTCTTTGATTAAAATGCTACGTTGGCAGTCCTGCACTTTCTGAGCATCTTCTCCTTTAACCTTGCCTTCAGGTGAGTTAGGCGCTAGTCCATACTTAAGGTGCACCCCACAAATACTTGTCTCTGATGAGTGGTCACTCAGCCTCAAAAGACAGTAAAGACTGAGGACTGCCCAGGGAAATTAAAAACCACAAGTTTCCATACCTACCTGCTGCTTTGTCCTCCCAATGCACATTGACTGGCTTAGCAAAGGGCGCCTCTTAGGGATGAACTGATGTTCTGGAAAGGATGGTTCCAGTGACATGGTTACTCTATGAAGTCCTGTGTCAGCTTGCGTGAGAGTGCCTGTGCTTTTCACTTACCTCCCTCCATGGGTTGTGCTGGCCAGGCAGAGCCTGGTTCATGGACAAGGGTCTCTAACCTGAGCCGACCACCCCTTCCATTGGTCATGCCTTCCCTCACCACCCCCAGACTTCCAATGATCAGCACATGGGTGCTCAAAGATCTTGAAATTGTCCTAATGCTATCAGAGCCCAAAAAAGAGGCAGCAGAACCAAAAGGAAGAGCACATTTGGGCAAGGAACAGAACATGGAGAATTTGTTAGACCTCTGGTACTAGAGCTTTTAGTCGTAAAGTTTGCAGGGCTGTCCATTACTGCACCATGACCAAGGCTGACAACAAGGGGATATGCCTTCTACTTCCCTCAACAGTCAGATGCATCTTCATGGGAGCTTTTTTTAAAAAAATAAAGCAGCCTTTTGATTTCTTTGCTGCAAATGGCTCCTCTCACTGTGCTTATAGGTGCCTAGCCTCTCCTATTACATGAGACTGGGTCTTCATGCCAGGCTGCACTTTACCATTTCTCCTTGGAGCCCCACTGCAAAGGAGCATAAAAGAAACTGTAGAATTGAAAAACATGAAATCTGACCTTGCCATTTGCTTTTTCTGAGACATGCTCTGTTGCCTGTACACAAGGCGATCTTGGAGTGCAGATGCATTATCTTGCAGATGTGTTAAGGATTCATCATTCACTGAGAGTGCCTACTTGGACAAAACCCATATGCTAATCCCTACGCCTGCCTCCCCCTGCCCTGCAGATCCAGAGTGGGTTTGGATGTAAAATCAACACTTCCCTGTGCTGCAGAGCAGCATTCTGCTAGTCTACTTGACACAAGATCTGCCATGTAAAAGGCCAGCTGAGTTTTACTACAGTTCTTTTGCCACCAGTAGTAAAGCTGGTGGAGTACTTGGGCAAGCATACCTCCACCTGTATGATTTTTCTCCCTAAGGGCTGAAAGATGACCACTTGTTTACCAAAGCATCAGGGTCTGCACAAGATACCAGACTTTAGTGAAGCAAAATGTTTTGGAGAGATACCATTAAAGCAAACAGGAATCACAAACACAAAACTTCAGGGGCTTGAAGGATAGATACAAACTATTGTGGCTCCCACAAAGCTTTTCAAATCTTTTCAGTTCAGCAAGTCAACAGATTAGTGAATGTGGGAGAAGGGGCCAACACAGTATAGTACTGGGAAGTGTTGTCTCTTGGCAAAGCACTGTGGGACATCTGTGGCCATATTGGGGGAATCCCCATATTTCTGGACATTGAGATTTCCCTCCTGGGCATTTCCGGACCCTGACTGTCACTCTGGCTCTGGCCAGATGTGCCCTTCCTTGGGAGTGCCCATAGATGCAGCTGTACCCTGTCCCCTTACCCACTACTTTCATTCCCCAAGTGATGTCATTGGCATTTGTCCCCAGGCTGCTTGCTGCTGTCCCTCCTTACCTGGCCGTTCCCTGAGGGTTTCTCTCTGCCTTCCCTTTGCAGACACATTTGCCAGCAAAGTAGCAGCAACACAGGACCAGTATGCAGATGCCTCCATTGGGAACGTCACAGGGAGCAATGCTGTGAATGTTTTCCTGGGCATCGGGGTGGCCTGGTCGATTGCAGCTATCTACCATGCGGCGCACGGACAAGCCTTCCAAGTCTCACCGGGTACCTTGGCCTTCTCCGTCACCCTTTTCACCATTTTTGCTTTTATCAGTGTGGGCGTGCTGCTCTACCGGCGGAGACCTGAAATTGGAGGTGAGCTGGGCGGGCCGCGGACTTCCAAGCTGCTCACATCCTCACTCTTTATCCTCCTCTGGCTGTTGTACATATTCTTCTCATCTCTGGAAGCCTACTGCCACATAAAGGGCTTCTAAAGGGACAATCAGAGATAGTAAATATATATATATATATCTATATGTATCTATATAGAATGATATATAGGTATAGATATAGATATAATGCTTTGTATAATGAACAGAGAAAGAATAAAAGAGATTTGCCATGTTCATACACCTGCTGACGGAAAGTGGCTTTGGAGCATCCTTTGAACTAGGCAAGACCCCAAAGCCAGTGGGACCCCTCCCCGGGAAGCGGCCCCAGCCAGAAGCCCAGTGGCAGGGCCCTCTCTGCAACTCAACCAACAAAAGTGGCTAATAGCCACCTAGCCCTTTCCCATCACTCTCTCCTGCCCACCAGCCCCTCAGAAGGATGGATGCAAAGGTAACTGGGGCATGTCAGTACAGAGAAGGCCAGAGTAGCTAGTGAGAAACAGAGCATTGAGCAAGGGAAGTAGAGGAAAGCACGGGTCCTGATCTCCGACCACCAACCACCTGCCTTCACCACTTGGGAACATCTCCTCTGGCCCTGTTGGAGAGAAGTGAGAGACTGGACTGAAGACAAGGGGAAACGTGAAGCTTTCTAAGGACAGAACACAAACCATTTTCATCATTGATTTGGAGTTGGGTTTTTTGTTTGTTTTGGTGTGTGCACAACTAGCATTTTCCCCCTGACATGCCCCTCACCTTTCCCCCTCCATCTTCAGGGATGCACAGCTGCAACCTTGTGTCCAGCATCCTAAGCTGAGGCTGTGCAGAGTGGCAGGGGCTCTCCTCCTGCCTCATCTGCCCCCTCAGGCATGGTGTCATGGTACCTGTAACATTTGCATGAATGAAATGAACCCTATCTGTATATAGCATCCTATAACAGTAGTCCTTCCAGCCATGTGGGTTGAGCATTACAGACATAAGTGTTTTCTTTTCACCAGGTTTTATTTATTTTAGTTAGCTTAGTTTTGACATAGGTTTGTTTTCACTTGTTTGTTTTCTCTTAGTGGAGGGAAAGCCGTCCCCATTTATTGCTCTGCACATAGGTCCATGAGAACCAGTAACAGCCATGCAGATGTAGGTTTTCAGGAGAGTAAAACCCACACTCCAAAGACTGCAGGCTCTGCTCCCCTGCATGGCTGGGGTCCCCCCACCAGCAGCCAGTCCAGGACATACTGAAGCCAGCGTGAAAGCCTCCACTGTCTGCAGGAGGTTTTACACAATGTCCCAGGGAGCCCAAGTGGGATGAGCAGCATCTGAGCCCAAGACGCACAAGCACGGCTGGCTCCCAGCACCTCGCCTGTCTCTGCCTTTCTAGCTGGCAGCTGCCTCAAAACCCTTTGACCACTTGTTATTCCATGTTTCCCCAGAGTTCTAGTTACAATCCCTGTTTCTGAGTGTTAAGCCATCAGGATCCATCCCCAAAGCTGGTCCCTTCCCACAGCCATTTGGAGGCAGAATAATTCAGTAGAAGGGCTGAAGGGACATGCCACTGAGCATAACTGGGAAGCGTCCCCAAAGGAAAAACACCACATTTTGCACCATCTGAATCTGAAATAGATGGGAACAATGAGCCAGGGAGTTGCAATTCAGTATTACCTCTCTACTCCAGCAGTGCAGGCTGGGGTAGCGAGCTGAGCCCAGGGAGGTGCAGTGCAGACTGGTGTAGCGAGCTGAGCCCAGGGAGGTGTAGGTGCAGAGCTTCCCTGGGTGCAGCATAGTGATGACATTGTTGAGAGAAGACTTCTTACCCTGCACCCTTTCCCAGGCTTCCGGGTCCCTGCCAGCAAAACACCCAGCCTGCACATCCACTGGGGAGCTCTCCCCACCCAGCTGAAAACCACGTCTTGCACCTGTACCATAACCAATTGGCTGGGGGTATTTGTACTCATTTTGAACAATCTGTGGAAATTTTAATTAATATATTTTAAGATTTTCTCTTGGAATATGAAGTTGTGGGGGTTTTTTCTTCTCAAGCCTTTTTTAAACTTTTGATGGGTTTGGGGTTTTTTCTTTTTTGTTTCTCATTGTTTTGGGGGAAGAATCAAACATAGGTGCAGGTTGTTCAGGTTTATGATTACTTTTATGCACAATTATTTCATTTTCATCTGTTTGGCTTCGTTTATTTTTCCTTGCGTGTGTTGCCCACCACTACAGGCAGTGAGTCCACTAATTGTGATGATCCTTATCAATGGTACATAATGCACAGAGAAATAAAGTTTGCAATGATTCCTGATGGATCCAGTAGTACTCCTGCATATTCGCTATGGAAACCTTTCCTTCCCCTCCCTTGTCTTGTCTCCCCTTATATCGTACCCATCTTTTCTTTACTCATTGGTTTGCTTTTGCCGTGTTTCTGCCACTGATTGGGCCAAGGGTGCATCCACACACCCGCTCTTGCCCCAGCTTATGGCTTTCCTCCTGCTCCATCTTCATTATGCCTTGGGCTCAGTGTGCTGAACCAGCTGAGCCAGGGCCCACAGCTCACCCAGCTCTCAGTGGAATGCAGGAAACTGCCCAGGGAGAAAGCTGCAGTACAACTCTTATGGGGCCAGGAGCTGCTCCTGTGCTAGGTCCTCCATCCATGATGGCTTGCCCTAGGCTCAGGGAGTGTCAAGCATATGCCCCCAAGGTACTTAGCAGCATTTTGTGCTTATGTCCTCTAGTTATATAGAACTGCTCCTGCTCTTGTTCCAGCCTCACAGGGACTTGCACTAGGTTAAACCACTAGCTAATGGTAAGTGGAAATGCAAGAGATGTAGGGTCTATAGGTGCAAAAGCAGATCTGAGACACTCCACATGGTCTCCAAGCAAACCAGGAGCCAGTCCATGTGCCATGGGCCATTTCTGACCCACATGGCCCAACTGAGCTCAGCCAGCACTGAGGAGAAAAGTCTCTATGTGCCCAGGGATGTTGCTTCTCCCTGTGTTTCATCCAGCATCTGTTGAGCTGTCCCCAAATAAACCCTCCCTGTGATGCTTCCAAGGTCCCCGTCTGACAGCTGAACTCAAACACTAGCTCTGCAGATGGGTCCTAGGCAAGCAGTGTCTTCATCTGGTGGGGCTCTCCCTGCTCCTCCTGGTGATGTGCGTGTGCCCTGGGCCTGGACTCCTGCCCAAGCTGCTGCCCACATTCCTGCCCATCCACTGCACAGGGTCAGGACAGGATCACACAGCCAGTCAGACAGGCACCAACAGCAGTGTCTGACTTTTGAGCTCCAAGCTAGAAACGTGCCATTAAGCAAAGAGAGCATAGGAGATTTTGTTGCAGTATGGCTGTCTGTAGAGGTCCAGAGGCAGTAACATTCCCACCTGTTGATGTGAGGGGATGTGTGGCAGAGCAGGTAACTAATGCACCCTGGCAGCCAGAGGATGTAATAAGATCTCTGAGCAGCTCTCACATAAACCTGGTCCTTCCCCACACCCTGTGCTGCTTTTTGCCAACTGTGCAGCCAGCCTCACTCTCCCTTTGGGGGCTCAGCACCCTCCAGGATGAGTGCAGGTCAAGCTTCAATGCTCACAAAGCCCCAGATGAATGCAGCTGATCATGTCCATGTGCTTTTCCCAGGCAGTGAACTATGAAAGTGAAGCAGCTCTCTTGACCCAGTAATTACACCCACCAAAAAGTGATGTTGGTATTTTACTCTCATCATTTGTTTCTTCAGAATGAATTGCAGTCACTGAAGTTATTAACAAGTCAAATGAGATTTGTGTAGCAGCTCAGTTTACCAGATAGTCGGTAACTGTTCTGCTCACAGAGCTTTCCAAAGGGAATGATGGAGCAGTGCTTGCTTAGGACAAGGCCTAAATCACACAGTAAACACCAGCCTTGTTTATGCAATTATTCTCTGCCAGCCACATGCTTTCTAGCGTCTTTCATAAGCTTAAGCAAAGTGTTATGTGTATTTGCCCAGTTGCTCATGGAGGAGCCACAGATGAGCAGCCATCCTTTAACCTGGCTGCCACTCTGCCATGCTGAGGAGGGGAAGGACCACTCCACCAAGTCCTAGACCCCCCCATCTGTGTCTGCAAGAGTGTAATGCCTGCTCTTCTGCAGCAACTTTGTCTTTAAACCAAACCCTCCAAATTCAAAAGCACACTGCCCTCCTCCACAAGACACTTGCAGCTGATGGCACTCTGCCAGGGGCCAGCAGGAGGAAGCACAGCCCCTGGCATAGGGACTTCTTGCCCTTGCGCCCACCCACCCTGTGGGGCACAGGCAGGTTCCCCAGACCCCCTGCCAGTGCTCTCCCAGCTCCTTCTCATCCTTGCCAGCCTCTCCACCCTCCCTTGCAAGGGAAGGGCATGGAGAATCTCTGATAAAGCCCCAGGCTCTGGGAGGTTGCCAGAAACAGCACTTTAAACCTCCACTCTGTCCATCTGCCTGCCCTGGCTGCTCTCACCCCTTCTCATCCCCACACTAGAGAAAGGCAAACCGTTCCATGGAAAAGGTTGCAGCATGGTGCACAGAACATTCAGAGATGGATGTCCAAATAACTACAGGCCACTGCAAAACACTTAAGGACAAATGGAAGGAGTGCACCGAGCAGCTCTTCAGGGACCAAATGGGAGTGGAAGCAAATTCCAGCCACAAACTGAACACACAGAAAAAGTGCAAAAGAGCCAGGGACTCTGCAAGTCCCTGGTGCCAGCATGAACTGCAAACCTGCAGCATCTCATGGCTGACCCTACCTGAACTGCTTCTGCCCGCCTGCAGCTGTGCCAGGGCAGCGCAAGAACCACTTGATCCAGAAATGCAAATCCCTCATCTCCAGACAACATGCCTGCCCTTGAGTCACCCAATTCCAGGCAGCCAGGAATCTCAAGGGGAGATTGCAAGAATCATTTGTGCATCTTTCTCCCTGCTTTCATCACTTCCTTAAAGGATAAAAGGGAAAAGGGAGGCTTTTAATCCTTTCTGGTCACAAATCTGGCTGCAGTCTATAAACTCACCATGCTATTACTGCTATGGGTGGGGAGAACCAGAGCCCATGTGTTATTGTTACAGCTAGTTTTAAATGCTTGGGTAAGTGTAATGGTACTGGGGGCCATATACGTATCTAAGGAGGAAGGTCAGCTTCATACCCGGAGAGGCAGAGCTGGGCATAGCCAGAAAACAGGGAAAACTTAATGTCAGAGGGTGTTATTCCAGAAGAAACCCCCGCATTAATTTTCTGTAGGCTTTGGCACTCAGGCCCATCTGGGGAAGCACGTTTGCAGAGCACCAAGAACCTCTCTGGCCTCTTTGAGAGTACAATGATCAACCACACACATGCATACACATGCAGAGCACAGCTGCAGAAAAGCCTGTTGATCTTGTAAAATACTGACTTGTGTAGGAAAGCATCCAGAGGCATCTGTATTCTTGCAAAAAGCACCAAGCGAGGATAAATACAGTGACATTCCTCACCTTTTAAGGACTTGAGAGTCCTCCTTTTGGAACTATAGGTGCCAAGAGCCTCTCTCCAGCCAGCAATATCCCTCATGCAGAGGAAAGGGACACTATGAATGAAAGGGGCTCATCTAGCCATTCAGGAGCTGTTACCACCAAAGATAGCTGGAAGATTGCTGCTGCTAGCAGCATTTGCTGTCTACAGCACATCCTTGAGAGCATCCAAGGAGTCTCTGCAGGGTCTTGCATCTCGAGAATGGCTAGCCATGCCTCTGAGCATTCAGTGCCCCCAGGGTTGGCTCATGGCTCTCACCTAGGGCCCTGTGCCCTCCCTTGGCTCCTTCCCACACTCCCAAAGTGAATGCCAGCTTGGGGCTCCTCTCTCTGTAAGTGTGAAAGAGGTCACTGGGGTGCACACAGTTTCCAAAGCAGACACTGTGGAGTGCTGCTAGGCAGTGAAGCCAGCTGCTGCCAGTGAGATATCCAGCATCAGAGAGCTTGGGGAAGGGTGAAGTGCCCTGGGATCCCGCCCAGACGTGGAAACCTTGGTTTAGGCACTGCCACAGCATATCCACCTTCCTCAGCTGCTGTGGCTATGAACATGCATCTCAATTTCTGCACAGCTATAGCACAGCCTCTAGCTTTTTTGGCCATCTATGGGCACCAACCCCAGGCAGTATTTTTATCTGTTCAATTCAAACCAGCCCTTGATCTGTTGTAGTGCACTACAACAGCTCTCCACCCCTCCCAGCACATACACTGCACCCCCAACAGTGTGCAGTTCCAGGTAGTGGTGGGAAGGAGCTTTAGCAATGCACCAGGAGCATATGTTTCCTGACATTGAGGTCGTCCAGCATCCATCTTAAGCCATCTCAAGGGCCCAAAATGGCTGGCTGGCAGCACACACTGATAATCCACCTTTGGGCTTGCTCTGTAGTGCCCTCTTCCTGCAGGTTCCCTGCAGAGAGAGGAGCCTTCTCTGTCCCTCCTGCCCCACAACTGGGGGCTTCGTGTGTGAGCTCAGTCTCCTCTCTCACTGAACCAAACAGCACTGCTTGTTAGCTCAGGCTTGCTGTCTGTATCTCAGGGAGAAGATTAACCACTCCAAAAGATGTCTTGGCTTGAGCCCCTGCAAAAGCAAAGAACCATGCAAGTTTCCACACAGCAGAAGCAAACTTCAGCATGATGAGCCCTTCCTGCTCATCACCCAGGCACTGTTTTTGTTGTGTTGTTGTCATTCACTCATGAGTTTATGAAAGAGTAAACATTTCTGCTGAATTTCCAAGCCCCGTAGATGCTTCAATTCCACCCTCCACCCAAACCCTGCCTCTTCGCTTCCAGAGCAAAATAATTGCTTTAACTGGGGGGGGTAAAGATCGACCTCAACTCCTTTCTTTCAGAATGGAGCATGTTCTTGGTGCTCTAAATATTCTAAAACCTGCCTACAAAACCTCCCTGCCCCTGCTTAAAACGGGTAGAGTTTAAGTAAAGCAAGTTGCAATGGCTTGGGATGCTTATCCACACTTCAAGTGCCGAAACCCCTGCAGGATATGGAGGACTGCCACCGGGCTCTCTCCCTGCACCTCCTGACCTCTCCATTGAGGTTGGATATATTTCTTCTCCTTTATTTCTAACTCTGAGGAGTCCCTTACATATGATGGCAGGTTGATACCCCTGTGGAGTACAGCCTTGCTGTTATCTTGACAAAAATTGCCATGGTAGTCCATAGCACTATCATCACCAGGAGTGTGTGTGCCTCTGCCCCAGCCCATAGCCCCTGCCAGGCTCCTTACTTACAGAAACATGAATTTCTGGCAGATGTGTTTCTTTGCAGAGACACTTAGAAATGTGGCACATTGCTGAGTCACTGTAAAACTGCTGCACTAGCAGTGAATAGATTGGATCCTGGTGATGCAAATATGTCCCAGGTTGCTCTCAGGATTGTTTGGGAGCGTGAATGAAAGCTGTTGCAAACTAGAGCCTTTGTGACTCCCAGGGCTGTAGGGAGGTACACAACTGGATTTCTCCTTGCTCAGTGTACTGCTGAGATGGCTCCCTTGCCTCTTGCTTTCAGCTACAGCCCTGTGCATTGCCCTGGTCATGCCTTGATAAGAGCTGTGATTAGATGCCCCTTGGTTAAACTTCCCCTGTAGAGATAACAACAAAGTGATGCCTGTTGTGCCTTCGTTTGCCCCATGTTGCTTCCTTCATCTTCTGAGCTCTTGAGAAAACATAGTCACACAGTGAGCCATGCAGGAAATCTCTTTGTCTTGCTCTTAATCAGGAAACATGCACTACTTCTAGCAGCTCTAGAGAGTGAAGACTGAGATAATACCTTTTGCATAGTCACTATATTAGCAAGAAATAAAATGTTATTTATTTTTTCCCTGATGATAGCTTGACTTCTGACAACACGTGCCCAGCTTCTTTTTTCCGTAATACATTAAGCATTAGGAGGGACAGCTCTGGAAATAACCCAGCTTTCAAGACTACCTGTTGAGGACATTGTTCAGCAATCCAGCTAAATGGTTTTATTTGTAGATGGAAGGAAGTAGTTGGTAAGCTCTCCTAAACTTCCTAGCTCCTGCTGGAAGAAACACATATATGCTGGCAAAAGCCACGAAATACTTGAGTTTGGTACAATGTAGCCCTCTGTATTCTGGGTCTCTGTGCCAAAGAGATGTGGCATGAGATTGTAAAACAAAAATCAGGACTTCCTGAAGACCACTCAGCAGTAATGGGCATCTTTATACCCACCACTGTCCCTAGGATATCTGGAGAGGTCTCTGGTACACCCAGTGTTCACCAAGTGTGAATGTCACCATTAATCAAGCAAGAAGAGGACATGGAGGACACCATGTATTACCTCCTCTCCACTCCAACAAACAAGACCCACAGGACATTCCCTGCAAGAAGCAGTCAGACTGCCAGGGAGAAAAGCTGTTGCCAGGAAAGCTCATGTCTCAAAGGCAGCAGGCTCCCCATAGGACTCTCTCCATGTTGCTCTCCGCAACACTGCCATAACAGGCAGTGCAAAAGGAGAGGCCCGAGCTTCCCATACTTGTTCATGTGACCATCAACCTAGACTTCAGCCAGAAAGGCCCGCAGGTAGTGGCCATAATACTCTGAAGAAGAGAGAAATGAGATGAGAATTAGTCAAAATGCAACGATAGCAGTAATTCAGATCCATTACTAAATTTCGACTGTACTTAAGTGGTCCAGTTATCTCAATACTTGACTGACCACTCCAATTCTCAAAAGCCGTTTCTGCACACTTGAAGTGCAGGGAAAGAAACTGCTTCTCTTTCCAGGGTGGAAAACAGGCTGTTGATACAAGCTTGGAGAGGGCACAGAAATGCAACTGTCTGGGCAGAGATGTAATTCAAATCAGCAGCTTCTTCCACTGTCCCACTCAGAAGTGCAGGGACACTCAAGTAGGGAGCTGGCAGCTGCCTGTGCAGCCTGTCCCAGAGATAGGGGATGCTCCACACAGGTGAGGCAGCTAAGGCCCCCTCTAATGGCAGGACACAGGAGAGAAAGAGCTTAAGGTGACTCACTGGTCAAAAAAAAAAAGTGAAGGGAACAGCTAGTGGCTAGATGCATCCTGTGAGGCATTCCAGGCAGCAAGCATGCAGTGCTGGAGCATGGATAACCCACCTCATGGGCAACCCATGCAAGGGCAGAGGCTGGGGACAGCACTGCTGAGGCAAGTTTGTCCTCTGGTATTTTTGACGTTGGCTCATGCTTTCCTGCTCTCCTCTGACAGCAGCCACTGTCCCCTGCTCAGCAGCCTGAGGGGAGCTCCTATCATCCTGTGCATCCTCCCCCTCACAGCCGCAGGGGGCGGGGCAGATGGGGTCTTGTGCAAACCGAGAGAAAGAGAGAGAGAGAGAGAGAGAGAGAGAGAGAGAGAGCAGAGAGAGGGAGAGAGAGAGAGAGAGGGAGAGAGAGAGGAGACTTTGCAGAAGAACTGGCTTGCATGGAGACAAAAACCAGAGCATGGGTCATTCAGCCCCACCTTTCCTCTGTCATCTGCACTGTGCCTGGCTCTGTGAGCGGGCACTGCCCCAGCAATGCGAAGACCCTGCGCTGGTGGGTCAAAACTGAGGGGCTTTTACCCTGGGCTCAGCAGCTGAAGCCTCCTGATCTCTCTGTCTCTCTTGTAATTCCTCAGAAGTTCAATGGCACAATGCAGCTACACTATTTGAAAAGCCATAATATTTGTTGGTACGACTCTTTTATTACTGTTGATTTGTATGTTTTTGTTGATAAAAGAGGTCATCTTGGGAGACACTTGTAGTCAACTGCAAAATAACTATCTGATGCTGTATATTCTGTACATGCTGTATAAACAAAGTGAAATATTTAAATGTTTGATGGACTCAGTGACATGTGCTGAGGGAAGAGTTTGGGACTGGACAAGCCCCCTCCTTGGGCTATTACAGCTCAGGCTCAGTGTCCTCAGCAGAGTCATCATCCCACCAGGGGCAGGATCTGACCACGGTGCAAGGGCTAAGCCTGCAGCTTCCTGGACGTTTTTCCCTGGTGAAAGGAGGTGACTTTGCAAGTGAAAGTGGCCACACTTGATCTCCCTCCTGGGGGTAAACCACAGGATTGGGTATGGCTTTGTTTGTCAGAAACTCCCAGCACAACAAGCCCACTGTTGCCCACCTGCTTCCCTCCTTTCCTGCCCAGGGTGGAAACGTTTTACAACAGTGACGAGCTGTGATCTTCTATCCTGACACACGCTGTTAGACAACCTGTTTCATATCTTCTGTGGTATCAATCTACAACTTTTGAAATCATTGGAGACAGTTGTGGTAGCCTAAAAATCGTGCTGAGCTCATATATTTTTATATTTGTGGTGTTTTCCTATCACTAGAGAGTAGTGAATCAGTAGCCCTATAGCTGAGAGTGGACTATTCAAAATAAATATACGACTGCGGAAAATATTTGTAAAAATAATTTATTTGAACTCTTCTGCCAAAGATAGCTCTCTAATGATCTGTAAAATGTCATTTCTCTCTTTTTGCTCTGAATGTCATTGTGGAAGCACCTTTCTCCCAATTATCTTTTGCAGATTTGCTTTTTTGTATCTTTAAGGGCAGAGAAACATGCCAATGAATTTTTTACTGGAGCAGTAAATAGAGTAGTAGAGAGGCACAAGACAACTTCATAAGGTGATAAACAGGAACCACTATCAATCACTCTGAAAATGCAGTTTCTCCTGTAGTTCCTTCCATGGAGAGATGTGTTTTGAAGCCTGGGAAAGCTCTCTAGCAGGAAGGTCCCAGCAGCAGCTTATGTTGCTGCTGTGTAGCTCACTGGAAGGAGAGAAATCTCTCCACCACCCATTTTCAGGCTTGGGGCATTTGGATCCCCTCACCGGTAACTTCTGCTTCTTCATTATTTGTGAGCACATTACCTTTATTAGCCCTTAATAGGCCCTGTGGCACATGGGTAACCCTTGCTCAGGGCTTTGCAGGGCTTCAGCCTGATGAGGTCTGGCCACATCCCCCCAAAGCCATTCCCATGATGCACTCAGCACCACAGCAGCCCTTACCCAGTGGCAGATGTCATCCTGCTGATGCCCGGATCTATCCCCTTCCCCGCATGGGGAAGAGGGGCAGGGAAGACCCAGCCACTGCAGGACATGATCCCTTAGCAAGAGGCTCTGTCCCTGCAGCTACATGGTTAAACACAGGGATATACAGCCCTTTACCAGGGAGAAGATGCCCAGATTAATCTGTTCCAAAATGACGAATTTTTTTTTTTTCAGTAGGGAAAATTAATGTTTCCCTTCTTCGTTTCTTTCTCTTGAAAGAACTTTTCAATCTAGGAAAAATCCTCATTATCTTCTGTGATTCCCAGGTCTGTTGCAGTGGAAATACATCCTCAGCCACATTAGTTTGGCTCCACCATATCAGAGAGATTTTTGGCTCAGGGTTTTTTTGCTTCTGAGCAGATTCACAGTTTCTTATATTTATTGGTTGTAAAGGTCCAGAGGAATTAATTTGTAATAAAGAAATGAGAGCTCTGTTCCAGCGAACAGGTTTCTATGTGCAATTCAACTTTTGACTCACTTAAGGTCAGGCAGGTAAGTGCTTTATTAGACAGGTGCCCAGAAACCAAGGCATGAAATGCAGTTTCCAAGCCATGAGTGCATTCGGGTGTGACAGGAGCACTACCATCCATCAGGTGCAAGTGTCATGCAACCACGCGGTAAAGCACACAGCCATGAGAATCACATGACTGCTAATTTTTGTTCCTCTGTGCAAGGAGCTCTCTGCATCTGGGGTTGTGCAGCTGCTGCATCACAGGGAAATGTGAGCAAGCCGGGGAAGGCAATTGTCAGAAGAATCGGGTTTCTAATCACTGTGCATTTTGTTAATTAGTGAATTCAAATAGTTTTATTTTTACCAAAACCAGATAATCTTTATTCCAGTAAAGACAACTGTTGACTTGAGATATATATATTATTTGAATGGTTTATATCTTGTTGCTCTAACTACATAAAATGGAAAGTTGCAAGTTGTGTCATTCCAATGTACAAAATAAATTACTTTTCCCTGCATGCTGCCTGGGTATGTTGTGATTTGAATTAAGAGTTATATTTGAATTGCCTTATTTAAAAAGTTGTATGTTACCTAACTGGGAAATGACCTGGCACTGTTCATTACATTACATGTGTACTTGGTGTTATGTCAAATTCAGATGAGTTGTCTATCATCTATGTATTTTGTGGGAGACCTTTTATCTTGTTAAACTGTGATATGTAAACCTCTCATTGCCTGAAATAGTCAGAGTTGTATAAATCAGTGTCTTCAGATGTTTTCCTAATTTTAACACATTTCCTAACACAAAATATAGATGTTTGTAAATTATTCATTCATTTTGTCTATTTTTATGTATGAGGCTTTTTTTCTCTAGTAAAGGAGTAAGATAAGGCAGCTTCCCTTGAATTTTTCAATCTCTTATCTTTTCTGGTTCAGATGGGCCATTATCACTGCAGAACACAATGATTAATGACAAGCCACACTTGATGCTTCTGCAGTGACAGCCCTCTGGGGACCAGGCTCTTTACAGCAGCTTCTTCAGAGTGCAGGAAGGGAGAGGGTAGATGTCCCTGCCACAGCCACACAGCCACAAGAAAAGAGGCGAGAGACACTGCTAACTAATCCTGGCTCCAAGGTGCTTTTTCTGCTTAGACAAGGCACCCCAAGACTGTGCCATCTGCCCTTCTGCATGACAACTTGACCATAAAGCTGCATCTTGTTCATTCATTAAGCCCACAGCTGCAGCATGTCTCTGAACATGCAACATCCTATCCTGATGCTGCATCGTGCAAAATCCCCCACGACAGCTGCTCCTACAGTATCTGCTGAAGTCACATGTGGTTTTTTTGTTTAGCTTTGGTTTCCAGCCATGACATCATGTTACTCCGTGGCTGGCTAAGAGGAATGTGCTCCCCATCTAGACAGAAGTATACCACACACAGGTCAGATCCTTTGGAAAACATGCCGCACTGCTGAAGAAAGCAATTTAAGGTAGGCACAAATCTGTTTTGGTGGTGGAACAAGAACAAGAGGTGACCCAATACCCCCGCCGTGGAGTTCACCAGTTCTGCCATGTCAACCCTCTTGTTCCTCCCAGACACAACTCCTCTATCTGAAGGGCTGCAGCACCACGCAGCCAAGAAGAATGACTGAACAGACTCCCCAGAAGCCCACCTCCGCTCTCAGATGACTGGAATATTTCTGAGCATTTCCCCTCCATGCCTCAAATGCCAAATAAAACAGTTGAGAGCATTAAAACCCTCTTGCCAGAGCCAGCCATGGTCCTTGCTCAGTTGTAAGGTGTCACATCATCCTAAATACAAGCAGTATAAATGTTTTAGGCATACAAAACCACAATGAGGTGTGTCAGTCATGGTGCCAAAAGCCCCATTACGCTCTCCTCACTGCTCCTGGTTTTGACTATTGCTACATAAATGTGCGGTATGAAATATTGGTCATTTTTTATGTTTAGTAACCACAGAAACACCTGGTCAGGGAAGTAAATTCCTGGAGCAGGACAAGCTGTGGTCCTGGGTTGTTGATGCCCTTTCCAGGGCTTTGAGTGAAAAAAAATTTCCTATCCCATCCAGAAATGCACCTCACATTGTTTTCTTTTCTTCCCTTTAGCTTTGCAAGCTTCAGGTTTGAAGGATGCTGGTGGTGAAAGGAAGATGCACTGGGAAGGGCTGATACAGTACAGGGAGGAAGCTGTCAGAGGGACATCTCTGTGCAGCACTCCAGAGAAGACCAAAAAAAGCAATGGTGAAAACAGTTTTGTTACAGGAACCCCTTTTTGCTTTTAAAGTGTTGGGTAAAATGCTATTCCTTGCCTTATCCTCTTGGGGGCTCTCAGCATGACCCCAGAAGCATCTGTGGTAACACACCTCATTCCCAGCTCTCAGCGCTGCTTCTGGAGGGCACTGTCTGGAAATCAGAGGCTCAGCCGCAGTTGACAGGAGAGCAAGCGACTCCACGGCTTCTGGTGGGCTCCTCAACAGCGGCCTGATGCTGGACCCCCCTAATTTTGTCCTTGGCGCTGCTGGCACAGCTTGCGTTGCACAAAGACCCCTCCAGGGGCTTGAACAGCCCCAGCTGTGCAAGGGGACATACACGATGAGCACGGGGTATGGGGCTTGTCCGCAGCAAATGTGCCCTAGCGTTGGGTTAGCCCCGCTCCAAGCCAAGGCTGGGCCGAGGCCCTTCAATTGTTGCTCCTGCTACTCCTGGCCCCGGGAGCTGCCCTGGGGAGGGAAGTCAGGAAAAAGTCAGAAACAGGAAAAGCGAAATTTCAAAATAAGCCTCAAGACAGGGTTGGATGAGGAGTGGGGACTGGCTGAGCTTGTCCCGTCTCGGTGCGGGGCTGATGCCGTCCTCTGCCCAGTCCTGTGGGGGTCTCCAGGACAGGCCGCAGGCCCGGGCGCTCGGCTCGGTGCCCCGCCAGGAACGGCGGTGCTCAGGGTGGGCCCAGGACCGCGGGGTTCAACGACGTGAGGCGCTGGGCTCAGCAGAGGCAAACCGCCCGGGACATACTCCAGCCGGGAGCTGCTGTGGCTCTGCCACCGCCCTGTGCGCCCAGCTGCGGGACCGCCTCGCCGGCCACCGCCCCAAGCCCGACGCCCGCCCCGGCGGCGGGGGGCGGGGCATGGCCCCGCTGGTGACCCCGCCCCCCCCGCGCGTCGCGAAGCGCCGGCCTCCATTGGCTGCGGAGCGGCCGGGTTTCCCGCGCGCGCGGGTGGCGCGGCGGCATGGCGGGCGCGCGCGCGCTCGGGCTGGTGCGGGAGCTGCAGCGCGCCGCCGGCGGGCCCCGACCGCCCTTCCGCGTGAGCGGGG
>JAVSBS010024596.1:46631-60116 GCA_033124195.1 Coracias cyanogaster | reverse complement strand
CAAGCTTCTTTGATCTTTAAAAAAAGGCCAGTAAATGGTTGTCCTCTACTGTATCTAAATCAGGTAACTTGGAGTTAATATGAAGAGAGTTTCAGTAAGCTAGAATTTACATAGAGATAATTAACATTTCAAATGGAACAGAACAAACATTAAATACAGGCATGCTCTGTGTTTATGACTGGCAGGAGAGCTGGTTTATTGCTGTCCTAGGAGATGAGTCCTAGGTGTCTTTATAAACTTTCAAACAGAGTTGACAATATTCAGTTGGATTCAAGTACCCCAAAAATGGGTTATAAAAAGCTCTACATGCTGGATATAAGTACTTAAGAGAGGGGGAGAGGAAGAGAGATTTTACTCTCTAATGGAGACTATTTTCCTGAAATATGATCATGGTTTTTTATTCAGCTCTTTCCCTAGGTTAATATAATCAGGTAATTCTTCTAATCTGTATTCAGAACATTTGAGCCAGTAATAATTTAGGAATGAGAAAAAATATTCAGGTCTCTCTTCAGCTTTGCAGAAACTGGAAATTGACTGCAGACTGTGGGCCCAAATGCTTCATGTTTTATCTGGGAACAAGTTACAATCAATCCTCTGGTTTAGTGCACATGTTTATGTGAGTGAGATTATTAAAGATCATATATATCAGGGCAGCCTGTTTGTGACTCTCTGTGAAGTGCCAGTAAAAATAGAAGGGGTGTATGGCATACAGCTCTCTCATCTACAGCTGCATTTAAGGGGGTTGGAAATTCCCATTTTCCTATTCATCTTGCTGAGCAGTTTCCACACTAAACTCCGCCTCTGCCTTGGCCAGTGCACTTTTTTCTCTTTCTATACACCTTCCTTTTCCTTCTGTACACAATCAGCATTCTGAGGTCCTCATTCTTGACATACTAAGTTATTTTGCTATTAGTCATTTATTTTACAACTGTGCTGTCTGTCTGCTTCTGATGCCATTAGCTGTCACTGCATCTACAATACGTATAAAAGGCTTTTCATATATGAGTCAGTTGCTTCACTAACATAGAAACTGTTGTGCTGGACATATAAGTACTTTGGGGTAAATATGGGCTCTTTCTTATATGGAAAACCCACCCCTAGCTGTAATTCATTGCTGCTCACATTTTGTACTTGCATTCAAAGAGGTGGTGAGATGACGCAGGATAATGCCAGCATCTTTCCTCAGGCATGTTTACTTTCTCCAAAGAAGATTTAATAAATTCCTTGTGTATTGAGAAAGTCTCTGTGTATAAGCATATAAAGGAGATGGATAGACAGGCTAGGAAAAATAGGGAGAAAGGGAAGATTATAGTAAAAAATATAAGTAAAATCTACCCATAGAAAAAATTTTTATAGTACTGTATTATCTATTCAGCATGTAAAGCCCAAAGTCACTTACAATTGTTTTATAAGATTATCACAGTTGAGAAAGACTGTCTCCCTTTGACATTCCATTGCACTAGTGGCCTCCTGTATTGTTTAGTTTTGAACATGGGCAACAAGTCCTTTGAGCCTCCCTAGCTTTTCTGAATTCCTGCTGCTATTAATAATTATGGACAAACTATATGAGCCAGAACAAGTGAAAGGCCAACTGTCTAGATCATGAAGAGGTGAAAACCAGGTCAATGCGTAGCTTATGTTTTTCTTGAGAATCCACAGATTTAGATTGTGTCATATGGCTTCGAGACAGCGTTTATCTGTATCTTATCTCACCTTGTATCTGAAATCACAATAATAATAGTTAATAACAATACTATATTACTATTTCAAATATTAACTGCTTTGGGAGCTTCAAATGAACAGTGTTAGATAAGGATACAACATTATTATTAAATGCAACAAGTATTGCCTGTAGTACTAAATATGCATTCATACATTCATTCATTCTATTCGCACCCAGAACACATGCTAGGCCAAAGCCTGAGGTCCCCATCCAGGTTTTAACCTAAGTGTTACTCAGACTAGCCCTAGGTATAAAACAAGGTAAGCAAAAATTACTAGTAATACTAACTGAATGACTCAAGAGATGGTTCTTGGTTGTGCTAGACTGTTCATTACTAAGATGGCCAGAAAAGGAATATAAATAGCACCCTCCTTACCCTGTTTTATTCCTTAATGAAACAAATGAAAAGATCATAATAGAAGACCTAGAACTGAGGGCAAAGTTTTCAGTTGATATTATACTGAAACCTTTTTGTCGGACACCCTTGTCTATTTCAGACTTCATGCTATTTAAATTATCCAAAGAAGCTAAAAAAGTTCTTGGCTTTGGCAAGGTGGCATTTGCCTTGTAGGTAACTGGTTTCAGCAGTCACAGCATTCCCATCTCTGTGTCCTGCACCATCCCACCACCGTCCCCAAAAGGGGAAGGGCTGAAGCTCGCCACTGGAGCACATACGCCTTTCCCCAGCTGGTGTACTTTCCCTTTGGGAGCATTGCCAGTTGGTGTAGGTTAGAACAGTCCTTGGGCTTCTTATCATACGCTTTCTCTTCACTGAACTGACTGAAAAAATCTGTCAATGTTTTGTTCCATTTTGAGAATAGGTATGTGTGACAAGTGTGGGGGTGATCCTGGGTGATTTGTAATAGTTTGGAAAAGGCTGTCACTCATGTGGCGTGTTTGCATTTTGAGCAGGATAAATATTTCACTCTGAGAGGTCTGTCTAGTTAGCAGAACTACGCATCTAGGTAGAGGCAAATTGTCCTTTTATATGAATACAAGAAGGGTCTTTATGGTGCAGAGCCAGAGCAAGTAGCAAAAGGAATGCAGGGATAAGAAGCCACAGCAGGCAGATGCAAGCAGGCTGGTTAGTTGGATTTGTGCTTGGGTCCCTCCCTGCGCTTTGCTTGGAAAGCCAAGTGGGCGGAGTTTGCAGGTAGGTGAAAGACTGGAGGACCTTAAAAATGCTTGAAATGTGGCTGCTAATTTAGAATCCTTCTTTCTCTAGTGCATTATTCTAGCAATTAAATAAAAAATATTCATTATAATAATGTGCTGGTCAATATGTATATGCCCATGTTACATTATACATGCTCCAGCGTCAGCCTGAGTTTTGGGACCCAAGCAGTGTGATCCATTTGCACCTATACAGATAGTGAGTTAGAGCATGAACATTAGCTGGTGCCTATACCTCCCTTGGCAGGACAATAAAAAGAACTTGCATCACTGTGTCCTGTCCCTGAGAACAAAAAAAGGTCCTGTTCTGGGGAAGGGGTGGATTATCAAGTGTGAAAGGCAAGGGCCAATGCAAAACTTTCAGGGTAAGACTGGAAGAATGACAGGATTATACCTAGGGAGAAGTGCATGGACATTCATAGCCCAAGAAAAGGCAGAAGCAGAGCTAGTAGAGCTGCCTGTTACCATGACAATAGGCAACAGTGTATCTGTGTACAGAACAAAAAGATTAGCAGTCATCCAGAAAAGATTCTTACCAAACCCCTACCTTTCCTACAGTCAATGAACGGAGATTTAACCTTTTATTTGTAACATTGTCAGCTCATTGGAGTCTTCCTTCCTATCCCACCAGCAAGTAATACATCCTATAGTAGTTACAAATTTTGCGTATTACAACATTTTTTCACATCCATCTGAAGGCATGTTAGAATTTGATGATAGGTTTAAGTGTGATGTGAAGAACTTTTCCAGGAAAAAAAAAGTCTCTCTGTAGTTTAAAATTTTGTTCTATTGCTCCAGTGAATCAATATACAAATAAATTTGTATTTTTACCCTTGATGCTACTATGTAGTTGGTCCATTAATTCATTTTCGCCTTTCATATATGCAATCATTTGCATAAGTATGAAATCTTTGTGAAATACTATCACACTGATGAGGCGATATTTTACCTCCACTTTGCATTGTTATAGCAATGATTCCTGGTTCAGGGCCTTGGTTAAAAAGAATTTAACAGTTTTTTACACTGGATCTGTTTTTGTGATATTTCAGCTATGTCTGCTCTCATAGGGTGAAGATAATGATATATCCAAGACTGTCATGTTCTAAGGCCTCAAACTGTCTACCATATGCTTAATGAGAAATGTGAGCTTCAAGTTAAGCACATGGTAGGGTAATGTGGATGATGGGTTAAGCTTGATAAAGGGACTGGCTAATTAAAAAAAATCTGAAGATGAATACATTATTCTTAAAGTGTAATGTTTTACTGGATGTTAATGCTGTATACTATAAATTCATTGCTTATCCTTATGTAAGAATTAATTTTGTTTAATTCATATTTGTCTGGCACAGAGGCCTATATGCACATTATGAAACAAGAGGAATGAAAATACACTGATCTAGATGTATAGACACACAAAAGAGCAGGTTAATTTGAGTGGCTTTATACAAATACCTAGGAAGGATGTTTGGAATGCTCATGCCAAGACATTAGTCATCTTCCCAAATATTCATTTAGATTTTGTTAGGCTCTTAGAGGAGATGTAATCAAATATTTGCGAAGCCTGTATGCAGCACTGCTGGTAGAATTGTGTTTTGGATTATCTAACATGAGGGTAGAGTTATGTGGGTTGCTGCTGTGCACTTCCTAACAGGCTTTGTGAAGTCTTCTAATTTGGAAGACAACTATTATTTCCCCAAAGCCTGACACAGTGAGTGTCCTGATTTTCATTACTTTCATTTTTGGTGACTAAAAGCTTTAGTCTGTGTGCTGCAGAGGTTTCATTCTAATCAGACTACTGAGCTGCTGTTTGCATGAGAAGCAAAAGACAGGCATAATGATTGTACCTTGCAGTTAGGTTCCATTTATATACATAGGATATCCAAGTCTGGTTACTTTCTCTTCTTATGCTACACAGTTCCTTCTCTACTCTGCCCTAGTGAGGCCACATCTGGAGTACTGTGTCCAATTCAGGGCTCCCCAGTTCAAGAGGCACAGGAAGATACTGGAGTCCATCAGAGGGCTACAAAGGTGATTAGGGGACTGGATCATCTTTCTTATGAGGAAAGGCTGAGGGACCTGGGTCTGTTTAGCGTGGAGAAGAGGGGACTGAGAGGGGATCTTATCAGTGTTTAGAAATAGCTAAAGGGCAAGTGTCAAGAGAATGGGGCCAGACTCTTTTCAGTGGTGCCCAGTGATAGGGAAAGGGGTAATAGGTACAAACTGGAACCCAGGAGGTTCCACATAAACATAAGGACAAAAATTCTTTACTGTGAGTGAGTGTGACAGAGCACTGGAACAGGCTGACAGAGATGTCTTCTTCTTTGGAGACTTTCAAAACTCACCTGGGTTCATTCCTGTGCAGCCTGCTCTAGGTGAACCTGCTTTAGTAGGGGGGTTGGACGGGATGACCTCCAGAGGTCCCTTCAAACCCCTACCATTCTGTGATTATATGACTATGATCATTCATAAGACACTTTTGTTGATGACTCTTAGGAAGTTTCCTAGTAGTTTTAGAAAGATCCTCTTTGGCCTCACTCACTGTCTTTTTTTAAAAATAATGATATATATAAACAGCCTATTTCCTGAAGATTAGGTATTGGTATATAGATTCTGTATAAAAATCTATAGAACTACATGAATTATCATAAGAAAGAAGTAATAATTCAGTTTCTTAAACATAATAATCCTTAAGTACCAGTAGGAGGACTGTCAACTACGTATACAGGGCAATTTCTGCAGTGTTAAAATTGGTAGATACAATATTTACCTAGAGACACTAATAATTTACCGCTTACAATCCATGTAGTGTTCTGCAACTGATTCTTTGTACGCTAAAGTGGAGAGAGGTCTTTGTGCAATAGTGGTAGTTACAGTACAAGGCTCAAGTATGCATATAAACATTTTCAAACATTTCTGTATGTCTTGGAAATTCAAAGTACATCGGCATGAAAATCAACATTGTATCAAATTCATAATCTTGACCCAGTCAGACACAAAATAGGATCAATTCATTTCTGGTTTAAGAACTAAATGTGTTTTTAAATATTGGACTTACTTGGACTACCTTTAAAGCTGTGTTAAGGTGAATACAAGGAAACCATCAAAAATTTTGTCAATATTTTAGAAATTCTTTCAGACTCTGGCTAAGCCGTAATTCAGAACACAGAAATATGGAAGGAAAATTTAAAAATTACAAAACCAAACTTCAAAGGCGCTGCCTTAACTCCCATATACGTAAACAGCCTGTGTCAGTTTTGTGGCTCCATGATTGTTCCCTAGATCTCAAGCCCAGGTATCTAGTCATATCCAAATTCCTTTTCAGGATGAGATGTAGATGTGTGGCTATGAGACCTGGATGGATAGACTAGAAGACAGCTGCAGCTCTCTGGAAATTTCAAGGCAACTGGCGGACCAGGAGCATAAAACATGTCATGAAGCCTAACTACCCCCATGGTCTAGATAATATTATTAAGACTTAGGCGATTTGCTTCTTCCCCTTGAATTTCCTTTGCTAGTAGCTCAAAGAAGGAAACCACAGATTTCAGTTTTGTTTTTTTTTAGTTTTGTTCCTGGTGGCGTTTATCTATATTGTCTTTGCTAGGTGTCTTTAAAACTCAGTTTATCTTACTGCAAAAAGACAATAATGAAACCCACTTTCAAATTTAATATTTAAGATAGCTAAATGACTTTTATCCAAAACATTTAAATATTTAAAACACTACTGCAGTATTGGCTGCACAAATGTACCCCATTGTTCAGGAAACGACCAGTGGTTGTTGTATTGCAACTCTGTTCTATCTAGTGAGCTGTTCTCATAGTTCAAGATAGAAAACGTAAAAAGTAATCAGCTGGGATCCTGATTAGCTTTGCCCATGTTATAATAAGACCTTTGTGATAAAACAGAAAATTCTGAACAATAGTGTCTGCATCATCATCAAAAGCCAAGATTAAAATAAACGTTCAGTTATCTTTGGGAAAATCTGATGGCCTGGTTTTCCAAAATGCTGTGTGCCTGGAAGTAACCTGTGCATTCCATGTGCAAAGGATAGAGAAAGATTAAAGAAAGGTATTTACTTGTAAAAAGTAGTCAAACTGGAAGAAGTTAGAAATCAACTTTTCAACATGAATCCTTCAATAAGCTACGATCAGTAACTTTAGCAGAAGGGAGACTAAATTTACTAACATGTTTGGAACGATTCATTTAATCTATTGCTGCATGACTGCCAATGCTGGGGTGGAATACAGCAGATGTTTTTCATGGAAACTTTAACATAATTTTCCAATAGAAAGTTATAATATTGTCTGTAATGGAGATAGTATGAAAAACTTCAGTGAGTTCCTTCACTGTCTTCCTCCTAGTAATTTCATTTACAGCCTTCTTTCCCATTTCAATTTTAATCATTTTTCTGCTAAAGAATCAAAATATTTGTGAATAAGATAAACAAACTATCATAGTAATCTAAAATGGAATTAATTCTGCAGAGTAGCAACAGAATTAGCTAGTCTGAGGTGAGTAAGCTTGTGTATTATGCAAAGCCTACATATTTAGATCTTGTTACTTATCTCAGCTGGTACATAGATGGGAGAACAAACACTTGAAAAAGCTACTCCACGATTGCACTGCCAGATATTATATGCAAAACAACAGTACACAATTTAGGTAATTATCAGACTCTACATTTAGTAAAGACAAATTGTGACTTCCAGTGCAGCTGTAAACTTCTGCAGAGGATCCCTTTGGAGTATACCCAAGATGGGCTCTGTCCCTAGGACTGTGATACTCAGTTTGTAACTTAGAAATGTCTATGCTAAAACGCACAGTAAGAGAATGCAAAGGATCTTGACCCATAACAGCCTTGTTTTACTTAAAGTTTCCTAGGATTAGACAATAGAATAAATACTTATTACTATGCAAAGTTATGGGGAAATTTTTTTGTGCAATTAAATACTTTGAAGAGTGAGTCAAAATTTTTAAATTAATATTTATATTGTATGATCACAGGAAACTAGAATGACAAGCAACAGTACATTAATCCTGTTGGTAATCTTATTAATTTATTTGGGATAAGTATCTATACAGGTTTTAAAAGTCAAATACATTAACATGTTGATATGGATTATCCCACAGTTCATGCCACAGAGATATAAGGTGAGCATCCTTGATTAGCAAGAGAGAGAGAAACCGTAAGCCAATCCACAGTCCCCAAACTTGTTCACTGTAGACGTACTCCAACTCATTTTAAAAGGCTCAGTAATGAAGTTTTCATGACTTCCTCTGGGATATCATTCTACAGAACTGAAAATCTCAGAAATGGGAAGTGTAAATATTCCCTCAGTTAATTTGATTAAGCTACTTCCATTCTTGCTTTTTCATAACCTAGTAATTTCTCTCTTTTCTTATTTTACATATTCCTCTAAAACTGTGTGCTTGAATGGCTGCTAATCTGACTAGGGATAGGGAAAAATTCTTCATTCTCTTGTTTCTCCATGTTTGATCTTCTGCTTGACTTGTGCTTGGAAGGAAGGGAAAAAGTCACACAGGCCACTGGGAGGCTGGAGGAATGCATGTGTTTACTGAGGGGCTGGCTCAGCTTGCACTGCCCACAGAAGTACTTCAGTAGTGTCTATGGCTTTATCACTATAGCACTCCTGTAAGGAAGCAGAATAACCCCATTTTAAGATACTGGAAGTAGAAGCCAAGGCATTTGCATAAGTAGTTAAGCAAGCAATAAGATGTCTCCACCACACAGTGCAGTACCAAGCTGAGCTACTCAAGGTACTTCTAACAGATTAGGTAGGGTGCTGGAAGCAGCATCTGCTGGTGTGCTCTGCACAGAATAATTTGCTCTGTAAAGAAGCTAACCTGGGTATCATCACACTGCACTAAGAGGTGTAAGTATGGTATCTGTGACAGATGTTAAATGAGCTCAGCTCAGTGAGCTAAGAAAGAAAAGACTGAGGAGGTCTGGTGAAGTCCGGGTGAGAAAGCTGCTGACTGGCACGAAAATCACAAAAGATGATAATGATAAAGGACCTTTCTTGGCAAAAGCCTGGGATAATGTCATCTTAGCTATATAAACTTAGGGTAAAAATCAGTTAATATTAAAGCTAAGGTTTTCATAGTAATAATGTCTTGCCGCTGTTGCTTTATTACTTATTAGGCTGCTAATTTTGTACTTTTTTATACTCAATAGGCTACAATATGCTGCCTTCATAATAATTGGAATAAGATCACCTCCTTGATCTGGAAGAACTATTAAAACTTTACTTGTTTCACTGAAAGTGGGGTTTAGTCATTCTCTGAAGGGGGAATTAGCGTTCACAGGCTCTCTCCACATATGAACAAGAATGGTTATGCCCAGCTATCCCTGTCACACACAGTGTGAAACTAAAGGGTAGGACTACATGAAGGGATTCAACTCTCTCTTTGTCTTTAGTCAAGATTAACAGATCTTCAAAATCTTTTGGCCTAAAAAAAATTCTTTTGCTAAAAGAAATGTTCTTTTGCACTTCCTGACTTCCTGCTTGTGGTTAAAATCCAACTCAGAATATCAGTAGATCTGATGGTTTAAGATAGGAATTACTGGCTCTATTAAAAAAAAAAGTCAAGGTCAGATGATGAAGGTTGCTATAGTTAAGTCAGTAGAGTTACGTTAATGTTAAGCAATTATAAATGAAAGAAGAACATAACTGTAAATACATGCTGTAGAATTTGACCTTTAATGCACTCTATACTTCTCTTCAGATCTTCACTCATGCCTGTTGTCTTCTGTTCCTTTTTCTACCCAGCCCCAACATGTTCAAATCTTAATGTCTACCCAACGACCTTTTCTATCCACAAATGTTTCTTCCCCCCTTTTTCTCCCTATTTATTAACTTTCTCTCAAATCAAAAGCTTGTCAAACGTTCTCCTTTCTGTCCATTACTGCCTTTAAACCTCCTCCTCACCTTATTTAAAACCCTACTGTTCTTCTCTGCCCCTCTCCTACTGTCACTGGTACATATACTCAGTAACTTAGAGGAGGCAGTTCTTCAAATTCAGTAAATGGATCAACTCAGCTCATGATAAGGAGATGCTTTTAAAATTGTCCAGTAAGAAATGGAAGTATGAGTATCTAATGGCATCATGATTTAGCCCCATCTGGAAGTTGGGTACCACATGGCTGCTTGCTCACCCCACTTCCACCCTCACCATAGTGGGAGGGGAGGAAAAGCAGGGAGGAAAAGGCAAAACCCTGTGGGCTGAGATAAGGAGAATTTAATAGAACAATGCAAGAGGAGAAGAAACAATGGTAATAACAATAACAGCGAGTGAAATAAAACACACCAAACAGCTTAAACCTGCATTGCCTGGCCCACACTCCACCCTTATATAGTGGGCATGACATCAGTACGGTGTCAACTGTCCCATTGGCTGGTTCGGGTGTCTATCTTGGCTGTGGCCCCCTTTAAACTTCTAGTGAAAATTAACCGTGTCCTAGCTGAACCCAGGGCAGAGATGGATGCAATCACGCAAGTGAAAGCATGGACAACAGCAGAAGATGCAGGGGTAATTAATAAAGATTGGAAGAATGATGTGAGGAACTCAGCCACATGTAAAGGTATCAATCTGGTCCTTTTTTGGAGGGACATATGCTTCGCTGCCCCCTCCAAGACTTGTATGATCTCACTTTGCTTCTGATAAAATGAAGCCTGGGCTTTTGCTTTGCAAGTGGATGTTAGATGGAGCTATCTATTGGTGACTGCTTGAGATTTATGTTGGTGTTGGGTATGAGATGTCCCTGATCTGTGAAACACAGAGTAACAGAGTCCTCAGCAAAAAAACTTGAGGAAAACAGAGGTCTCCTTTCTCCCAGCTTTGTGTGACCCTGAGAGCTTGACTTGTATTTCCATTCTTTCATGAGAGATAGACACTGTTCTAGCTGGGCATATAATTCATAAACAGACAGTCAGTAAAATTGAATTTGTGTCTAACTTTGTGGCTACCAAAAGATCTTTTAATTAAACAAAAGGAACAACTGGATGAGAATCTTCCCACTCCACAATATGTCCTTTGTGTGTCACTGTAACAAATTAAGCAGAGTTCATCCCTGCACTTACACCTCTGAAGATACACAGTTCAGTCTTGCTTTGCAGAGCAAAGCAAAAATCTATCAGGTTTTGTGTGTGCTTACATGACCATTGATTTGAAAGGCAAGGTGCAGTCTGGCAAAGACACCTGACAAAGTTTCAAGTATTCCAGAAGATTTCTGGAGCTTATGGAGGACAATTTCATGATGCATGCTGTTCATGAACTGATTAGGGGAGATGGTCTGTTGGACCTCATACTCACGAACAAGTGAGAACCGCTGTGAAGGCTGAGTGCAGTGCTGGCTGCAGGGATCATGAGGCTGTGATGCTTAAGTTCCTGAGAGGAATGAGCAAGACAAAGACCAGAATGGCAAGCCTGGACATCAAAAGAGCAGATTTTAGGCTGTGCAGGGACCTGCTTTACATGCTGTTGTGAAAAAATGCCCTCCAAATATGAATGATGCTCATACTATAATGTGCAGGCAGTTGAGGAACTCTGGCAATGGGTCACCACAGTCTGAGCTGACACACAGAGAGGAAGGACTCATAAAGTGGAAAGCCTTGACAGGCTACTCATAAGATACAAAGACATTGCTCATGAGTGTAGGAATGGTATCGGGAAAGCCAAAGCTCATTAAGAACTAAAACCCTCAGGGAAGGTAAAGAGCAACAGTGTCTTTCTATAGGAACATTAGCAGCAAAAGGAAGGCCCACTGACCATGGGCTCACTGCTTAGTGGGACAGAGACCTAGTGACAAGGAGCATGGGAACGACATGGGTATTCAATGCTGTTTTCACTGGTTCAGGATTGAGAGGGACACTTTTCTCAACAACCTTGTCTAATTAGACCCACTTTGAGCAGAGAATAGGAGAGAATGACCTGTGGAGGTCCTTCTGACCTAAATTATGCTGTGATTCTGTGACAAGACACCCAGAATTGGTGCCTGGTTCTGGCTCTGACATCTTCTATGTACTTGCACACGTTACTGGGGAAGAAAATGGTGGGTGGGGGCATTAAACTTCTAGATACTCAGCTTCAGGGTTAGGCTTTGTACTTCAACTTTTTACCTGGGCCTGGGAAACACAGCTAGGCAACTGAGTGAATAAATATTCAGCCCTGCATGTCTATATGAAACTGTGAAACTAAAAGGCCAAGTTCCTTTGTGCTGATTTTGTGGTAGTCATGAAAGATGTACTGCTTTGGTGTCCTACATTAGAAACAAATGTCAAATTGCCTGTTAGGACCTCCGATTACTGCCAAGTCATCAGTGAGGCATGGTCATTCTTCATCTGGATGAAGGGATAAGAAAGCTCTGTGCCCTAAGATGACTGCTAAGGTGCCAGTCAAGTTGCACCCTCAGGATTGCTAGGTAGACTATGTTTTTTTAACATGGAACTTGCTTAAGTCCTTAAATTATGGTCAGTTTCCTTAGGAACAGGGAACGGCGCGGGGGTGGTGGGTGGGTGAGGGTGGGGGGGGTTGGGGTGTGGGGTGTGGAGGGGAGTACGAAGCTTGGTATGAAGCCAGCACTCAAACTCACCTTTTGCAAACTCCAGGCCTTAGTCTTAGCTTTGCAGTCATTTTTTTTTTCTGCTCTATTATCCTTTTCCTAGCCATATGACAATGTGTTTGCATACACTTGAGTTGTTTATTTTATGTAGTTTTCAAATTCAGAGTTTTAAAGGTCCTAGCTGGCATAGCACAAGAAAGCCTGGTTTATCAATGTAGGAGCCAGGTCTTTTTCAGCTTGAGCCAGATATATCAGAGGGAGCACAGCTTGAGTTTATAACTCTGATTTTCTTTTTTCACCAAAAGAAATGGGAATTAGAACATTACATACCATTGTTTATGCTGGGAAATAACTTCAGTGTACCCAGGGTGTGTTGATGTTTCATTCCCTCTTGTTTCTGTGTAGCACTATTCATTCTGTCCAAATTGCCATCAAATACATATTTATTTTCTCAGGAGTACCCAAATATTTTCACGGTGGAGTGAGAAACAGAGAGTTTCACAGCTGATATGTGTTTCCCTCTTGGAATGACATCACCATTTAATT
The DNA here is from genome assembly GCA_033124195.1 of Coracias cyanogaster. Lineage (NCBI taxonomy): Eukaryota > Metazoa > Chordata > Aves > Coraciiformes > Coraciidae > Coracias > Coracias cyanogaster. Next base: position 47,093 of record JAVSBS010024596.1, on the reverse strand, counting down.
CCTCCAGATATTTTGCTCTTTATACCATTTTGACACAAAGAGAAATCAATTACCATCTACTTTAAGGTGGAGAGTTTTAAAGTGTCTGAAATCACAGTGAATGAAGATAATGATATAAGAAATTAATCTCTGAACATACAAATTTTTATTTATAATCTAATGCATTAAGTTACCTTTTTATCTATAGCAATTCCAAGAATTCCAGCAGAATCCCAAAAGAAAGAATTTTCATTCTTTCTCTTTAACACATGAGGACATGTTTGTGCCTAAAGGCCAAGGTTAAGAAGTTCCTTAGTAACTGAAATTAATCCTAAATATACTCATTTATGAAAACTATAAGAGATGCAATTTCTTAAAAAAAAAAAAAAAAAAAAAAAAGATTAATTATGCAAGCACTGCTCAAAGGAACTTGTCAGCATCTCCATACTAAGGCTGCAAATTATACTGCTAAATACAGCAGGT
>JAVSBS010024596.1:35747-46531 GCA_033124195.1 Coracias cyanogaster | reverse complement strand
CCCAGCTTCTGGTGAAAATTAACCCTATCCTAGCTGAACCCAGGACAAGTAAGAGAGGGTAAAATTAGGTAACAAATCTCTCCTGGATTTGCTTTGTTATATTAAGAATACATCCCTGTAACAAGTGATGGGCAATATTTTCTAATAACCTGCATCTCATATTCAGCATTTTACCCTTGATGCCTGCAAGGCTTTTTCTTTTTTTTGAAATTGGGCTTGTGACTTTTGTGCTCCATGAAATATAAAAATAAAAAGTTCCTTTTTTTTTTTTTTTTCAGTAGTGTTGAATTTTGAAAGCATATTAGTAGTAGGTTTTCCTTTGACAGTTACAAGCAGTGTTTACTCTGACACTTTGTGAATGTATGTTCTATTCACATGATAGCCTTTTCTCCAAAATGTTAAGTAACCACAGAAATTTAAAAAAATTACAACTGCCAACCCTGTGTTTAAGTACTTGTTCAGGTTTTGCTGTGATGCTCACTATTTCATTAATTGTTTCATTTCTTTTCATACATAGGTCGTCTTTACAAATAATGTAGTTTTGCAAAGAATGACCTTTACCAACACTGTTTTCAGATTTGTAGAAAATGCCTTTTTGCTCTCAAGTGAGGTGAGATTCATGGGGAAAAGACTGCTGCTCTGCAATCCTGAAAGTAGTTGCACACTTCTCTCTTCCTAGACAGGATATGCAGGCCTGCATAGAAGAAAGTGTGACTACCCAATACTTAGCCAAGACTACTGTTGGGCTGCCAGTTAGTCCTTTTCATGAAGACACATTGTACACTAGAGTAGCCTTATCAAACAAAATGTTCTCACATACTTTCATAGGTTGCAATATTGCCTTCATCATTTTATACTTAACCTCCTGATAGTCTTTAGTCAATTTATCTGCACTATGCCTCTAAGTTATAAATCCAAATGTAAAAATTACAGAAGTTCTGCAGAGGGCACAGATTCATCCTAACATGTTCAAAACCATCCTGTTACAAAAAGGGGGTACAATCTCATCAAGCCATTGGCTACCCCTTACTCTAAACCTTTTGGACAATGTCTCTATCAAAAACGCTGATAAGATTGAATAGGAATTTTTAAGAAGAAATTACCATAAGCCATCTAACATGTTTGCCATGAAGTCTCTGAGTGAAGTGCAGAGGCTCTGTCACTTCTTCTGCTTGCACCAAGGGTTCTGGCTGCGCACGTTTAAAGCCAGCGCAGGTACAGTGCAGCTGTAACTTTGAATGAGACTGCTCTGCAAAGAGCTGGATGAACAAGAGCTGGGAGAAACCTGGCTGGGAGATTCCCCTGTTTGCACAGCAGCTCCAAGCCCTCTCGCTTGGTCCTCACCTGAGCTATATCACAGCATTGCCCATCCCAGATACGGATAAAGAAAGATTACTTAATGCTACTTTTGTTCCTCAAGACGTTCTCTGTGGGGAGCTTTCATTCATGATATACACACAGCTTCTTCAGAGATACACAAAGACTTTCACCAGCAACTTCTTTTAACCTGATGGCATAGCCTCTGCAATGTGTTCTTTTCCTGAAAAGTAAGATGAGTGGAAAGAACCTGGTTGCTACTCAGCATCTGCTCTCAGAGAGTAGATGAGGGAAAGGGAACACAGTATGACAACTGTGCTGAGAGAGCACCTAAAAGACTAAAGTATTGCAAAGTAAGTAATTACTGTCCTCTGGAGTAAGCAGAAGGATCTCCTTCAGGATATTTAGCTGTCATTTGATTTGCAGGTGAAAGTTTGATTTTACAGATGGAAGTAGTTTTTTTCTCTTTAATGAAGAAAACTAAGATCTTAAAGCCATCCTTCCTAATTCAAACATTTAATTTCAGTGCCATGATAAAAAACCAGAGTTGTTAAAGTGTGGATAGAAGACGACCGTGTAATTAGTTACATATCTCTCATTAGCGTGTTTGTGAATATGTCATTTGTTTGTGAATAACATATTTCACTCATTTTTATATATATGTGGATCAGTTATTTATAAGGGGTTACAACACCCTAAAACATAGTCTGATTTTATTTAGAAAGTTATTTTTAAATTGTCAGATTACTTCTAATGCTTACATGTTTTTCCTGTATTTAGTCAGCAGTAATGAGTGCTGACTCGTTTATAAAACTCACATCAGTTTATATTTCATATTTTGGAAACTGAGCCAAAAAGTGACAGTAGTCCCTATTCTATTAGAGATTTAAGATATGCTTAAGTCTTTACAATATGAGTATTCCTGTTAGCCTTGATAGGACTAGCCACTGGGCATAAACATATGTAAAAATCTTAGTGAAAGCTGATGCCAAGTCCTTTGCTGTCCAACTCCTGCCAGGAGAATGACCCCAGGCTGGACTGGAATCCTAGTAAAACAATGCCAAGTATATAGACTCTGTGACTATTCTCCTGAGTCTTACAGACTCTAAAAGTATTTTAAAAGCTGTACTCTTCAAAGTTAAAGAGTGAATTAAAGCCTTCAAATTATTTGTTTTGATAGAGTATGTGTAAATATGCACCTCTAACTTTGTTTTTCTATCTTTATTGAAAAGTATTGTTCCTTACATTAAAGACATTTTTGGATTAACCTTAAAGGAGAGTATCTGTTTATTAACTAGTAGAAAAACTGTGGTGCTTGATGGCAGCAGGAACAGCATCATATTTCAGATGGAACAGCTGCTATCACCATGACGAGACTTGGCAATCCTTTTTGAATGTACATGCAGAATAGGCCCAAACAAGAAGATGTGGCTCAGCAGCATCCCTAGAAAGACTTTTAAGACCCATACTGAAGCCACACCTATGTGGCTACATATGCGTCAGTGGAGCAGAAATTAAATTTTCAGTGAGTCTAGTGAATTCAGCAAGCAAACAGAACTTGTCATTTCCTGATAATTCAGCTCCCTGCTGTGTCACTGGGCAAGTTATTCAGCTTTCCAATATTTCATCTTCTATGTAAAATGAATTCAACAAGACCTAATCATTGCATGGTATTCTGTAGACCTCAGTAGAACTGCAGCCATATAAATGAAGGCAGAATTTAGCACACTGCTCTGCCACAGTATTTTTGGGGTTCCCAGACAACTTTTGACCAAAATGAAATATAGGTTATGCAGGAACTGACTAATATTTAATTAAGTGAAGCCTCTTACTATTTCAAGAACAGTTTCTTAACAAGCAGAATTAGCAGAAATGTTCTGCTGGTAGAAGCCAATACATTTTTCAGACAGAGCTGGTCTCTTCCCATCCTGGTAAGACTATAAATTCCTGTGTTTTATGAATCATGTATCATCTCCCAGTTTCTCATATTATGAGTGCAATTTTTCCTTTGCTTAGCACTGAAGAACCAGAGGATGGCTGTTATTTTTTGCACGCACATGAGCAGAATTGCTTAGTAGTTTAAGCCACTTTGCAACTGTACAAGCACACTGTGAGCAGTAGGAATGCACTTATGTCCCAAAGGACCTTATCTGGCTTGCAAAAATTCCACTAGTGGCACAGATGTGCAAAAGGCAAAAATCCAGCTTCAATCTCTGGTTGCATGTGCAGAATGTGGATGTAGCTAGAAAAGAACATCCTACCATGTATACACTGATTTTTATTCATATCCTAGAATAGTTTTGTTTACACTGAGTGCTAAGAATCACATCCGTTTATATTTCATATTTTGGAAACTGAGCCAAAAAGTGACAAAGTGATTCCTTCTTCTAGCAAGTCAGTCTTGGAGAAAAATGTGCCTGTTTCACTAGACCAAGTTGGTCTGTATATATCTTCTTATTTATGAACAGATCTGACTATTAGAATCTATTATGTATATTTCCACTAAGCTTATTTCCCCCCATGCAGTAGATCTCTACAAAGGCAGAACTGTTATAATTTTTCTGCAGGTGCTGCAATTCACTAGAGTTTTATGGACAATAATGAAGCAACATTGCAGATACTGTTAAGCAATAATCTTTGTAAAGCCATTTAAAATTTGTTACCTAAGAACAGTGTAGCACTTTAAAAAATGAATTAAAACAAAAATTGATAAGTTGTGGATTTTTGGTGATAAAGTAACTCAGAAAAGGTTTGTTCTGTCTGCATCATTGACCCCACACCATCAAACATTTTTAAGCAGTGTCAGTGTTAATCCTCAATGTGAGCAGTGTGATTTACATGCATACACTGTACTAACAACACATACACTGAGAGCTGGTTGCAACGTTTAATAGGGAGAATTTGTCACCTGTCCACAAAAGTGGCCTGAGGTTTACACTGGTGACAAGCAAATTTCAAACAGCCTAGAGGATTGGCTCCAGGCCCAGAATTTCAAATCATCAGAGGTTAGCACCCCACTAAAGAAAACAATAATAAAATGACAGAGATGATCACTGCTGAGCTACAGAGATCCCTGGCACAGAAGAGGTGTATATAAGGCACTAGTGATGAGAGGAGCTGTGCTGCATGCCCTGTGATCAGTGGTGGGGCTGTGTTTTAGGAGGTTGTGGCTGTGGGGAGATGGTAAAACAGACTGTGTGAAGTGAATAAACTAACTAGCATTGACTGAAGACATAGATGTCTGTTTTTAATTTGCATGAAGCTGCTAATTTTTAAAAGATGCATTAGCATGTATCTAATTTTAACTAGGGGCTTGTAATTAGTATTTTCAGAAAATGTGGTAATTGCTGGAGACTTTGCCAGAGCAAAAGCCAGGTTCCAGTTCTGCACGGGTCACCTGGAGGAGCAAGCACCTTTGGCCAGTAGAAGTAGGCAAGACACGGGACCATAGCACATTTTGTTCTGCAGGAAAAAATTCTGAAGCACAGTCTCCCTTTTCCTCCCTCTCTCAGAAAACAACCTGATTTTCTTTCAGCAAATGCAGCATTCTGATTTTTCCCCTGAGTGACAACAGATGGATTTGAAAGAAGTCTCAACTATTGCAACAATATTTCAATCCCTCAATTGTTTTCTCCCCTTTAGAAAAATAGTAACTGATTTTAACGAAGGCAGTTTCTCCTTCATAGTCTTTTACAGCTGTGGCATCTATATTACTGAACTCCTCTGGCTTATCTTCCAGTTTTCTCAGCTTCAAGGGTCCTGTATCTCACTGTAGAGTCACAGACATCTTACAGCAGCCATGCTGGTCACACACCAAGAACTGAGCAACCGTCTGACTGTTTCTGTGTTCTCCAGTGGCTGTAGGAGTAGATTTGGAAGAGAGCACTTCCTTGTGATGTTGAAATATGAAATAGCAGCAATGTAGTGCATTATCTGCCCCTGACAAACACTTGGAGTATCTTCCTTAGACTCTGGCATCACTCCTCTAGCTTGTCATGTCAGTAAGACTTTTTTTGACTGAATTGGAATTGAAACATTAATTCAGTTCCCAAAGGGGATCGTTTAGCCATCTAAGCATCATGTTTAAATTACCCAGACACTTCCAGTCTTGTGAGATCCACTGAACCATTCACTGTTCTGAGATACAGATACAGAGTTTTGTACGGTTTACTTGATGTGTTTTCTTTTCGTATGAGATCTTGAAACCAAGTAATGCACCTTGTGGTAATTTTGGGGTAAAGATTTCTCCTTTTTAGCTATATACAAAAGGATCTTTAAAAATTACAGTCATAATTTTCTCTGGTCACCTCTACATTGTTTATTGGATCATACCCTGCAGCGACAACTGCTTTTTAGGTGGCAGCCTGTCAGCATTACATAGAGTAGCAAACTGAACCTTGGTCACTCAAGATGTAGCCTCAGTATTCCACCAGCTACATTTCCTTTGCCAGCTCTTGACATTGGTTGAGCTTTTCCCCATCAGCAATTGCTTTTAAGTGGTTAGGCAGACTGTGTATGTAATTTGTAAAGTAATTCGTAATGCTTTGGAATGAAAAATATAATATAATGTAATATCATGAGCCAGACACTGATATTGGCTTGAGTCGTGTTCCAGATGAGGATGGGAGTGCTAAGTATGTTCCTATGATATCCTATGATATGCTCTTCAAAGCTGACTTTTCTTAAGTTTATAATAATTGAGTTCATCCTGGTCTACAGGATTTTTTATCTGTGAAGTTTTACATTCCAAAGCCTCACTCAACTAAATGGGGCAGCCCTTTCTCCCACAGAAGACTCTGTCAACAATATGAGGTAAACAAGACTGGTACTTCCAAAAGAACATTAGATTATCACAGACACCTAATGTCAGACAGATACCAACCTCTCTCTATTCCCATGCCACAATATCTCCATTCATCACACAGTTGTTTGGTTAGAAAGGAATAAAGGCAGCTTAGAAGCCAGGACGGTCCTGATAGAAGGAAATGTGTGATTTAAATTTTGCTTCAATGGCCAAATTGTGGCTTCTTTTTTATATTTAAAAAAATAAAAAAGATGGGAAGAAAAATTCTTAGAGATGCCCTTAAATCCTTGCGGAGAGTGGCTAAAGCCAGAATTGTGTGCCTAGCTTTAAAAGTCATGGCCTCCTTCTCTGCCTGCTCAGTAACCTGGAGACCTGCTGGAAGGCAGAGCACCCAATGTATTTTCCTATCTTCTGGCAATACACTTCCTTTAGAGCTGTGTGAGTTAGCTAAGGGTGTTTTTCTGGGATATATTTGCTGACACAGTATCTCTTTTCTGATGTAGTCCATACTAGTTACCAAGCCTTGCTATACCCTTTCCACAGTTTCTCCCCTGGAGGATGAATCGTAGATCACAGGGGCTGATGGGGAGAAGGAAGAAGAGCTGCACAGAGGTATCTGATATTCTGGCAGAAGAACAACAACTGTTTTCATGGGGATCTCTGTGTACTGAACTCGGACAAAATGTCTGTATTCCATTTTTAATCCAAACCCCCCAAATAAAACAAAAAGCAACAACAAAAAATAGTTTTGCAGCTCAGTTTTGCTTTCACCCAGGAGCTTTACCCGTGTTTCCCTCCTTAGTAACCCCAAGTATCATGACCTTTGTTAGATTTTCTTTTTATAATGTATAACCTGCAATCTATGGATAGAAATTAATAATGTCAGTATCCAGCTGAACTGGTAATGGGATATATAATACACTAAATAATGCCGCTTTGTGTGTCAGCTATGTTTTTCACAAGCAGCCTGGAATCTTCTGTAATTGTTCATTCTCACAGGAAGAAAACTTATCTTTTCCTCCAACTTTTTACAATATTGCTATGTGTGTAGGAAGCATGATTTCTTTTTTTTCCCTAAGTATCTATAACATATATTAGGTGAGCAGCAGAGTAATACCTCTCAGAATCTTGATTTTAATTGTATGTGTATATATTGTGAAACAACTAATATGGCTAGTTAAGCTTCCATGACATCTGGATTTTTCAATTGGCAATGTTTTGATGTTTGACTGCAAGGCTTCACAGCAGAATGACAATGAAAATACATTTAAACAAAAATATGAAGAAAAAAATCTGTTTTAAATGTTTCCCTTTTTTTTTTATTGTCAAAAAACAATCTCAGATTATAATGAACTAATCCTCCAAAACCAAAGCTCCAAAGGCTCTGTGGTTATTTTCAAACTGCCTGCCAACATCCCAAAGTATGATAATTAATGAACTTTACCATATGTGACAAAAACCCTAATTGAAGTAGGAGGGGTGCAGTGCACGTTAATGAAATGAAATTGATTTTTGAAGTATCAGCTTTGAACCCTTCAGTTTTATTTTTTATTATTAGTTTTAGGGTAGAGTCTTCAGGAGTTTAGTGACATTCTTGGTACTGTCAGAGGCATTGTGGAGAACCATGGAGAGAGATAATACCTTCTTAAGAGTGTTTTCAAAGAAGTCATCAATCTTGCAAGACTTCTCTATGTATTTTGCAGACTCAGGACCTAGGAAAAAAGAAATGGTGAAAAGCATAAGGAGATAAAAGAGCTTGGGTGTACTTCAGAGACAGAGTAGACAGGAGAGGCAGGAATAGAAAGAATACAGCTGTTCTGATGCCTAAACCCAAGGCACTACCCTTCAGGCTTTACTGACTCTTACCCTTTCAGCACTCCCATTCATATTTACAATGGAAATGTAATTGCAACAGTGATTAAAAGCAAGTTATTTTGGGTGAGTTAGAAGAAGACTAATCACAGAAATAAACGATAAGGAATATGAATTGCATGAATGTGTCCAGGTTTTTTTTTTCTTTTCTTAATGTTTAACATAGCCCAAATGTAAAAGAGAATCTTATGGAAGAAAAAAACACTACTGATATGACAAAAGAGAGTAGTTATCTTCTACAAACCTGTCTTTATCCGCTCCAATTATTGCTTATACTGAAGTTGCATACCTGTATACTAGCTGACTGATTAAATTTATACCTTGTAACAAAATAGTGATTTAGATTGTCTAGTGTATGGAGAGTGCAGCAGGAGGATAGTGGAAGAATGGAGTAGGGGCCCAGTGAGGCTATGGATTATCCATCCTTGGAGAACTTCAACATTCAGCTGCATGAGGACTCCAGCAAACTCACTCACTTTCCAAGTTGACTCTGCTTTGTGTGGGAGGTGGGAATAGAGGACCTCCAGAGATCTCCTGCAGCATGTGTTGTTCAGTGTGTTTACTCTGTGGAACTGGTGCTGCTGTGGGTACTCTGAATCTGGATTCAGTACCTCCTAAGGGAAATAGGATCCCTTATGTAGTTTTTAATATTAATCATATCACAGTTGGCCATGTGTTTATGCTTGAATCAGGAAACCAAAAAGTAAGTTTGAAACAAAACTTCCCAGTTTCCTAATCATCCCTCCCTTTTACCTATTTGCTTAAATAAAAGCTGAAGAAAAAAAGGACCTTTACTGCTGTTTTTTATTTGCTTTCAATTAGAGAATACAGTCCTTCCAGCATGTAGAATTTGCTTATATTTAAAAGGATTCTGGACACAGTCCCTTAACTGAAGAAAAAATATTACAGTTTTTAAACTAGTCTGGAGAAAAACTCCTTTTCTAGTAGCCCATATTATTTTAGAAATCCGTAAGACTGGAAGGAAGATTTCCTCAGAATCATTGCATATATTAAAGATGAAAACAATGCAAAGATTTTGTTGTATGTCCTACCAACCTCAGGATGAAAGTTAGGAATGCTATGTGCCTCTGAAAAGACACATTTTAAATTATACCTGAAATTATAACATTTTTCTTTTCAAGATGAAACATTTTCAGATTCCTTCAGACTATTTTAAAGAAGCAGAAAAGATGAGAGTGAAAAGAAAAATGCAGTGACGCACTAATAGTCAATTAGCAAATAGTAGCAAATGCTACTATTAGAGAAAAGGCAAAAAGAAAAGCAGAAAACAAGCCCAATTCTTTGGCATTCTTTGCCTGCCATCACTCATGTTTTCTCCAGTGAGAGACTTGAGCATGCAATTACTACTGTCATTTGTACTCCTCTAGTGCCTCGAGGTCTCAGTCAGGGACCAGGCCCTATTGTGTATGTGCTGTACAAACACATTGTAAAACTCTTCTAAAGCAATAGCTAAGCAGAATACGAGAAACAACTGAAGAGCAGACAAAGGGTGGTACATGGTTGGAGGGAGGTGATTATGATCACAGCTGAAGCAGCAGTCAGTGCCGCCACAGACTAACCATTGCTGAAGGGCTTTTTGGCATTTAATCTATGCAGCCATCATTGGCTTATGTAGCCACCAGCGCTGCAGTAAGTGAACATCTTTAATATCTTTATCTTCAATCTCCCTCCCTGTGATAGGAAAGCATTAGCCACCTTTCACATAGTGAACACATACTTAGCTTGGTTGGGGTACTCTACCCTTGGAGGAGCGCGGCAGGCAGATTCCCTCCCTCTTCCTTTGCTGAGGGTGTCCAGGAGCTCCCAGCCCATCTGCCAGAGGAGAAGCCTCCACATGACCCCACACACCAAAGCATTTCAACCCCAGATCTCCTCCCCAGATCTGCCTGCTTTCAATTTTAATAACTTAATATCTTCCTAAATATACAATGCAGATTAATTGACTCTAAGGTTTAACTACAAAAACCAGAGGCATAATCAATACCATTTATCCAATGTATTAGGCCTGCATGACGTTTTGGTAATCAGAAAGCAAAACATGAGGATCAAAAGAGCAGAATCATATTTTTTTTATTAACAGTAATGGGACTCTGTTTCCTTTCCCAAGTGAAGTGGTATTAAAATAGCTTAAAACAGGTAAAATTAGAAAGATTGGCAGATGCATTTTGCCCTGTGTGTACTGTTGAATCCCTCTGTTTTCAAGGCCATTTCAAAGGTTTAATAACATAATTTAAGACTCTTATTCCACAATGAATAGGAAAACAAACACACAAAAAATTGGAAAACTTCATGCTAATAAATAAGACAAAGGATTCTCGCTCCTGCAGTTTGCAGCCAAGCAATATTCCCATTGAAACCGAAAGTCCAAGTGTACACGTTTGGGGATTTTTGCCTTTCCCCCAAACTCCTAACTGTACACTTAAAACAACTGTAACACTTGTTTCATACACCTGAGTATACTGAAAACCTTCTACTGCCATTGGTTCCTAATGTGCTCCTATTCCATTATCCACCACTAACATGTACCACAAATGCAAAATTGCTATTGCTGCTGCAGATGGGTTGATGATTTGTTGCATTGCTCTGACAGGTCCTTGCACAACTCAGCTGCCCATGCCTAATGCTGAAATGTAAAATACCACTAAGTGACAAAATAAAGAAAACCATACCCCTTAACTGGGTGTCGTGATCTGCCCCCTAGATGTCCCGGGTCCGCCCACCAAGGGATGCGGTCCACCCACTGGGGTCCCAGACCACTCCCCCAAATGGA
>JAVSBS010024596.1:17731-31635 GCA_033124195.1 Coracias cyanogaster | reverse complement strand
GGTGTGCATGCTTTGGGAGGCGCTAGCCCCTGTGCACCTGCCGGCGAATAAACATACCTCCTCATAAACTCTCTGCGAGTTTCTGAGCTTGTTTCCGTGCGTCAGCAGTAATCTCAAGCATGTTCGATAGAGTGCCTCTGAGTCTATCAATCACAGGCCTCTAGCTAAACACTTGTCAAGCACACAAAGCTGAGCAACAATTAGTGTGATAGATGTGTTTTTCAACAGCCCATCTGCGTGTCACTTGAGCATGTTTACAATTCTTCTTGCCCATCTTCTGCTATTTTCCCACAGGACAACATTTGCCAACTTCCAGTTGACTGGGACCTCTCCAGACTCCCAAGACTATTGAAAAATAAGTTACAGAGATCCTGCATTAACATCAGCCAGCTCTTTCAGTACCCTGAGATGAATCCCATCAGGCCCCATGGACTTATGTGCATCCAGCTGGAGCAGCAAGTCTTGAACACATTCAGAGCCGACTGGGAGTTTATTGTCCCCTCAGTCATGGTCTTCCAACACAGGACTCTGGGGGTCCCAGAGCCATCAGTAGTATTGAAGACAGAGGCAAAGACTGCATTAAATGTCTCTGCTTTGTCTATGTCCCTATTTGCGAGGTGACCAGCCTCATCAAGTAACAGACCATTGTTATCTCTGATCCTCCTTTTGCTGTTAACATATTTAAAATGTATAGAGACATTTCAAATATGCTCCAGTGTATTCAGAATGTTGTACGTTTCCCATGGTTGATAGCTGCTTGAATTAATTATTTTGCAGCACTAGGGATTTTCCTTTTATTTGATACAAAGATCTTTATGATGAATATCATTCAATAGTTAGAATGCCCAACCATAGCTCTGTACCCTGAACATTTTAGTACAATGGACCTTAATTACAGAATTAGTCTTCAGAATTGCTGAACAATTATTTTACAGTTTGTGTGCAGCCTATGATGAGATCCTTCCAATGTTCTTATATATTCCATGTCTTTTAATATCATAACAATTCTGTATATTTCACTAAACTAACTTTTAGATAGCAAGTTCCATCAGCTAATGGTTTAGCATTTTAGGAACTTTATAAATTTCTATGATATGTAGCATAGTTCTTACTAGAAACACTTGATAGAAATAGATCGAGGATAACCACAAAGTTAACGTGGATGGAAAATTGCATGGACCATGTACACATATATGTTTTTTTATATATGTATACACAGACACACATATATATATACACACATATTATGGCTTTAAAACAGAGCAAAACCAAAAGTTTTATTGGAAATCAAACTGTCAGTGTAACTTGATTCAAAGCAAATATTTGTAGTCCTCTTTTCCATTTAATCTAATGGTATTTTTAATTGTTTATAAAGTCATATTAGGAGTCTTGTGGAAGACCTTATATTCAAGGTGATCTTGGCCAAGCCATGTCTGCTCTTTTGTGCCTTGTATTGTTGAAGTAGAAAGTAGTTGAAGTAGTTGAGTTTTTGCTCAAGGACCTGGGTGTATGTCCTGGTTTGGACAGGGCAGGGTTAATTCCATGTGGCTATTCTATACCATTCCGACATCCTGCCCTGGAGCCAGTTCCGGTTGGTGGGGGGGAGGTGAAGCGCGGTCTGCGATCGGTCGTCTCGGGAGCGGTCGGGTCGGGAGCGTCTCTTTGTTTACGCGGTATCGTTTATTTGTATATTTATTTCTTACTGTTGTTAGTGTTGTTATTACTGCAACTGTTCTCTTATATGTTACTGCACTAAATCTTCCTTATCTCAACTCAAAAAGGCATTTTGAAACTCTTTTCTGTCCGCGGTGGGGGGGGGTAGCAGCGACCACGTGGCAGCCGAGCAGCCCAGGGTGCTTGCAAACGCTGAGCCCTGCCGCTAAACCACCACAACAGTCTATCCTGGTTTACTGTTGATTTTACAAAAAAATTCTGTCTCTTTTTTCAAAACAACCAAACAACAAACCCAACATCTCCAAATTTTAACTTCAGATGACAAGAAAATATTCTGTTCACTTAAATGTATGGGCATCCTGATACGAAACCTTGGATTTCCCAAACCTCACCAAACAGGACTGTCATCTGATTTTGTTATGGTAGGTTTGTTTTGATTGTAGTTTTCAGGCATTCAGAATCTCTATGTGTTTCACAGAAAGTGTGTGAACCTTGGCAAGCAAAGAAGAAAGGCAATGTTCAAGCTTTGTGGTAGCTTGTTGGGTTTTGCATATGTTTGTAGCTTGTTTTTTCTAATAAGTAAATTTTATTGTTCTTTTGATTTTGCTTAAAGAAGCACAGTTGGAAAATCCCCTAATTTTAGAGAGCAAGTTCTCTGATTTAAGGGATTTCCATGTAGACGCTTTAGGAGTATTCTAAATGCTCTCTGCCTTTCTGAGTCAAATGTGTTTATGGAAGGTCAAAATGAATCAGTTACCGACAAACAACTTCCCCTGCCCTCCCCAGTCTGTATTCACCTGTCTTTGTGCAGAATAATCTCATCTTATTTACAAACGATGAGCAGGTCAGTATCCACAGATGGTGCCTTTTGATACACTCGCTGAACAATTTACTTGCATATGCAATTCCTACACTTTAATGAAAGATTCCACTTTTTCCATTATCTTTTCTTAGATATTCTTCCTGCTTTTCTTTTCTTGCTATAATTTTATTTCCTTCTAATTGCAAAAATGTGTTTTCTTCTAGATATGAGAGATACTTGGTAGGTCAAATCTTTAAGATAAGTCTTGTGTTGACCAGGGAAATCATAGTATAAGGGTAGCGTAAGGTGGAGGGTTCCACATAGAGCACAGAAAAGTCTTATTTTTTAAAGTTAGGTCAGCCATTGTGCTGGAAAAAGTCTTTATAGGCTCCTGACCGGGGAACTGTGCCAGTGAAATGGTGGCTGGGTGGCCATAGTGCAGACTTTCTGGTCATTTCAGGGGTTACCAAGTAATGTAGAGTAATAAATGTGTCAAAGTAATAGCATTGGTTTTAAACCACTTTTGCCCATTTAGCATTTTAGTCTTGTGTCGATCATAGCACAGGAGGAATAGACCCTACCTCTAACTCCATTTCTCTAGATATTATCAGATGATCTGTCAATTTTCAGAGAATCAAAACAACTTATTTTTTACATAAGCTTGTGCATGGTAAAGAATTTCTCCCTAATATGAAATTATTTAAATTAATTGAGTCATCTTTGCCTTCACTTAAAATATGAATTTATATAACTTATTCGTTGAAAAAAACCACTACTGTTGGTGACTAATGTTGATTGTACTGTGAGGTTCTCAGCAGATAATTATATTTAAATATGTGGGTTTAAGAATAAATAATTGTAGCAAATTAATAAAAACTAATAAAGTTGTTTCTAGACGGAAGTAATTTCTTGAGGGAAGCACTGTAACAGGTATTTATTTGTTTGTACTGTTTGCCTGAGAACATATTTTAAATTCTGACACTAACTAAATGATAGGAAATGGATGTGAAATTAAGACTGAGCTTATTTTTTTTTTCATTCAAGTGCAGTCTTCAACAGACTTGCTTTAAAGTAGTCCAAAAGAAGAATCCGGCCTTTTGTCTTTGCATCAAAGCAACTTTTGAACCTGATTTTTCATTTTGCAAAGGAGGTTTTGATATACCGTGTGGGATTACAAATAGCAAAGATGAATAAGTGTGCATCTAAGTCACTGTAACTGCTATCTGCGAACAGATGCATATTCTGAAGCTGTAGTATTTTGAACAGTGACCATATTAAACTTCTCCCCTCAGATTAGCACATAGAAGAATATAAATCACAGAATCATAGAATGGTTTGGGTTGGAAGGGACCTTAAAGATCATCTAATTCCAACCCCCCTGCCATGGGCAGGAACACCTCATACTAGACCAGGCTGCGGAAGGCTCCATCCAACCCAGACTTGAACACCTCCAGTGATGGAGCATCCATAGCTTCCTGGGCAACCTCTTGCAGTGTCTCACCACCCTCATAGTGAAGAATTTCTTCCTTTCATCTAGTCTAAATCTACCCTCTTCCATTTTGAACCCCATGCCCCTCATCCTATCACTTCAAGACCCTCCCCAGCTCTTTTGTAGTCCCCCTTCAGATACTGAAAGGTCACAATAAGGTCTCCCTGGAGTCTTCTTTTCTCCAGACTGAGCAAGCCCAGCTCTCTCAGCCTGGCCTCATAGAAGAGGTGTTCCAGCCCTCTAATCATCTTTGTGGCTTGCCTCTGGGCCTGCTCCAATAGGTCCATGTCCTTGTGCTGGGGCCTCCAGAGCTGGATGTAGTACTCCAGGTAGGGTCTCATGAAAGAGGAGTAGAGGCGCATAATCACCTCCCTCGACCTACTAGCCACACTTTTTTGATGCAGCCCAGGATACAGTTGGCTCTCTGGGGTGCACTGGCACAATGCTGTCTCATGTTGAGCTTTTCATCAACCATCAGCCCTAAGTCCTTCTCCTCAGGACTGCTCTCAATCCATTACTCCACCCAGTCTGTATTTGCGCTTTGGATTTCCCCGACCCAGGTGGAAGGCCTTGCACTTGGCCTTGTTGAACTCCATGAGGTTGGCATGGGCCTACTCTCAAGCCTGTCAAAGTCAGTCTGGATGGCCTCCCTTCCCTCTAGCATGTCAACTTCACCACACAGCTTGTTGTCATCCTCAGTCTTGCTGAGGGTGCACTCAATTCCACTGTACATATTAGCAACAAATATGTTAAACAGCACTGGTCCTAGTACAGATCCCTGAGGAACACCACTCGTTACTGGCCTCCACTTGGACATCAAGCTGTTGACTGCAACTCTTTGAGTGTGACCATTCAGACAAAGATCACAGCAGTTATTGCAGAGTGATTAGGGCCATGGTGGGCAGGGTCTATGTGAAACATGTATAGCGCTCACCTCAAGACAGCAATTCTGATGTTTGCATCAGAGTTTCATGACAGTTCAGCTACATCTGAAGATGATGCAGAATGAATATAATGAAGAACATAAGAAATAGGCTTTCCTTTTTGTACTAAAGCATAGCAGCAAGTGGTAGGGAATGTTCTGCTTTGTTTTAGCTCTCAGAAGAAAAATCTCCATGTACAGTTAATGATTTTTTGTTTTATATTCTTGCTTATTTTTTGTCCTTCTTGTATACCTAAGATACTCTAACCAAAACCTAAGAAAATCCTAACAAAGTGCTCATGCTGTTTGGATTTTAAAAATAAATACAATCTATGTAAGATACCAACTTAAGCCATGGAGGCTTATGCATTTTAAGTTGTTCAGACTAATTATCTTTTCACAACGTCTCTCCTTCTGTTTAGGCTTCAGCTGCGAAGAATTTGGTGAACCAAGTAAGAACGTTTATGATACTAATAAAACAGTGAAGCAGAAAAAAAAAAAGCATCCAGAAGCCTATGGAAGAAAGTGCGAGGTAGGCTGATAAATGTTTTTATCATAAAATTATAAACTTGAAAATATAATACTCTGTAGCCACAGTGGAAGAACAAATAATGATATCACCAACAGTTGTTAAATGCAAGACAAAAGCTTACAGAATTCACACGTTTATGGCCAGAGTTAGGTGAAATAAAAGGCTTGGGCAATCTAGGCTAACTAAAACTGAAGAGTTGTGTGTTGAATGTCAGTCAGTCATTATGTATTAGTTCCAGTACGTCTGCTTCAAGAAATGCATCCATTCAGACACCCTTCAGAAAGTAAGTGAAGATTTTAAGATTTCTCACTTTTTAATTTTTTTTCCCCTAAAACCTTTTTAAGTTTCTAAACCTCCAAAGAGCTTTACAATCATTAACTTTCACAAGATTCAATGGTAGTATTATACAAAGTGTAAAGAAAAACTGTGGCACACACTTACAGGCCAAATTGTGGGATTATTTGAACTTGTGATACTCCTCCTGTGTGGGTACTAGTCCTGTCAAAGTTCTTCTCGGAGGCTTGCCTTGAAACTTGCCTTTACTAAGGACCCAGGAATCTTACTTGTCTTTGTGGCAGCTGCCACTAGGGTTCTTTTACAAAGAAAAACAGAGTTCAGAGGGTAGATGGGACAGCTCAAGGTTCAGAGCCCTTTCACTCTGCATGTGACTGCTTTATATTTTGGATGTTGCTGAAAAGTGCTCTATATGTCAAGATTTTCCCTAATAATTGTAGGAAATCCTCTCCAGAGCTGGCCGTGGAAGTAATCTAGATCTCATATTCTGTGGCCAGTTATAAAATTTGTCTTTGACAGTATTCTTGGGGCATTACCTGCAGCACTACAGAGGTATCCATAAGACCAGATTTTCAGAGAAAGTGAGCACAAAATATGTTAGGAACACCCCAAAAACTGGAGTGATAATATATACTCCTGTCCAAACTGCTAGAAGACATCAAAGATAGAAAATAGAAAGCTCTGTTTTGGCTCAGTTCTTAGGAAATGTGGTAATAACCAATATAGCTAATAATTCTACATTAATGGAAGTCCAATAGTTTTTTTAAAATTTTAGTTGCACCAAAGAGATTTTCTGTTTTGCTTCTTTGAGTAAACTTGAAGCAGTGACTAGTACGTAAATGAAGAAGCAAAAAGTTTAATAAAAAGAAAGGAAAGCATTTTGTTCTACCTGGAGTATAGGCTTATAATATTTTGTATTCCTCACAGTTTTTGCTTATGTTCCTTATGGACATATAATTAACCTTACAGGGTTTTTTCTTATACCTCTTTGAATAGTAAATCTCAAATGTGAGCTATGAGGCTGAGATGGATATCTCCTACATCAAAGCACAAACCTGGTAGTTTTAGTATTGTGTAGTAAAATATTACAGGGTTAACCATGTTTATTATTTACTTTGGAAGGCAAATACACAGATTTATCCAGCTCTACTTTTTAAAAATTATTATTTTGCCAGTCTTGTTTTTTTTTAAAAAAAAAAAGGTAAAACTTTGATTTTTAAAGAGTTGTCCTCATGGAGCAGGCTCCAGATTGGTGACTAAATTCGGCCAGCCAAAAATTAATGTACAGTAGACAGTCACTAGTTAAACTTCAGGAGATTAAAAGATACAGCTATTCCTGGAAAATCTTCAAGCAGGAAATCTTGCCCCTGTCTGAATAGTGTGAAAGGTCAAAAGGAGAAGAGATTTTCACTGTGTATAAAATTGGATATTTAAAGCCTAAATAAGTTTTTAAATTGCACTTGGTCGAGTCTAGCATAGCAAATGGCTGCTTTTTTGAAATGTGATTTGTCTGAAATAGGCAGTGCTCAAGACTCTGAGCAACTGTCTAAATTCATTGTCTAAAAGCTTTTTTGAGCAATGCTCAGAGTAAGCTTGGTTAAAACTATCCATGGTGAGTGTTTTAAAATTAAAATTTAAAAACCCCATGTGTCTAGCTAGTCCTTGAAAGAGGATTCCTTAAGATTTTGGGCAGCCTAAAAGCTTGCCAGTCCATCTCCAACCCAAGGCTGTCACCAGTGGTGAAATAGTCTGAATACTGTTGCTCTCTGGGAAACAGGCTATGAAAGGTAAATAATTTCCTCTGCCTATTCTCACCTACATCTAGTTATGTTCATTTATTTTCCCTTGGACCTTTCTTCCTTTTGCTTGAATTTCCAACTTCTTTTAATAACAACAGAAGAGAATGTGAGTGCCCAATATTTAAGATACCGGGGCAATCATGTCTCCTGAGTAAAGGGACAAAGGAGTAAATAATGTGGGTAAGGCTGGGTGTGGATGAGTACAGCTTGTCCACCTCTGGCTGGGCAAGATCTGTGTGTAGCCTTTTCTCAGGAGCAGCAAAAACCTTCCTTCAGATGTCTCTGGTGACAATGTTTTCTCTTAGTCTTCTATCTTACAATAGAATGAATCTGCTGACAGAGATAACTGACTGTCTCCCCTCTCTTTCTTCATGAACTACAGGAAGACTGCAGATGAGCAGCTGTGAGATGAAGCCTCCCTTGAAAATCCACAGTAGGATGTGAAAAGTGGACCAAAACTGCCCTCTACTCTTCAGAAAAAAAAAAAAAGGTAATTCTTGAAAGGAAAGAAAGAGTCTGCTTTCAAGCATCTCCAAGGGGCGAGACTTAGGACTAATGTTTTCCTGCTGCTTGGCACTAGTTTGTGGCTTGTTAAATGTGCAGGTTTTAGACATGCTGCTGATTTTTTGCGTACTAGTTGTTCTAAATCTTGTTATAAAATGCCTCATGTTGTCTGTGAAATGTGTTGGCAACTAGTATGCCTAACACAGTTTAGGGAGAGGTGGATGG
This sequence comes from Coracias cyanogaster, assembly GCA_033124195.1. NCBI lineage: Eukaryota > Metazoa > Chordata > Aves > Coraciiformes > Coraciidae > Coracias > Coracias cyanogaster. Next base: position 23,394 of record JAVSBS010024596.1, on the reverse strand, counting down.
TTACAAGTTACAGACCTTTACTTCTGGATAACCAAGTCCTTTATTTGATAGGAATCCTTAATTTTACTAGACCTCAGTTCCCAACAACTCTGTAAAGGAAGGATAAACCCAGCGTGTTAATACATGCTCACTAACATATGCAAACAATACCTTTTTGAATCCTGTTTGAAACAAAGCTCCTCTAGAAAAATCACCACTGGTTTTGGAAAGTTAAATTACAGCCCTTACCGTAAGCATCTATTACTGAACAAAGATTATGCTAGTAGTAGTCATAACTATTTAGGTATGAAGGCCTGTAGCCAAAATGTTGATGTTACTCTTATTGTTGTATGACCTTTCCTATGCTTCCAAGAAAGCTTTGCTGTGCTGAGAAGAATCTCCTGACTTAAGCTTTTAAAAAGATTGGCAGACTGTTCTGAGTGGGAGGCTGCATGAGAGCAAAGGATAAATATTTGCAATACAATGGAGATAAAGAGGAGGCTGGAAATGTTACTGCAGCATCAAGGCTTTATTTTACTTTTGAATTTGTGTAAGTGCCAAAAGGAATAAATTGTCATACTGGAAAATGCAAGGATGAACTTTCTTAAAAGAAAAAGATAAGTTAATAGCATCAGGAGTACAAATTTTATTCTGAATATGACTCTTGAATTTTTTCCCTTCTGAACCGGAAGTAGTACTAATGGAAAAAAGTATTGTGTTTATATTTCCAGCCCATATATATCTGCCTTTATAATTTACATAAGTATTGTTGTGGAATATTAAGTTCCATTATTTATGAATCTATTGAACTTTGCAAGGATATGCTGACAGCTGAAGTAACATCTGAAGAAGCAGCAGCTTAAAGTCAAAGTTGTTTCTGCCAGTTCAGAAAAAGTTTCAGCAACATGATCATTCTAGAAATCAAGAAGTACCAATTCATCACCTTATGAGAATATTTTTATACATGTTTTTGTGAAGACCTGTGCTGCCATGGGTATTGTGTTATTATGTGAAGTCCTTCCTCTTGGTTCTTATGGGACCTCTTCACTCTGGGGTTACTAAAGGGCAGAACTGCGATGGTATTATTCAGGCTGCCTTCATACAACGTGTACATTGCAGTATCAAAATCAACTAGATTCTTAACATCTTTGTTTCTGATATTTTCATACCTTGAAGTACCCAAGAGTTTTCTGGCAATTAGGTGAGCATTACATTGTGTAAGGCAAGGAATCCAAAATCTGTAAACAATGAAACTGACTGTTTACCTGAAACATTTTGCTGTGTGAATAATGATAGGCCTGCATAGTAGTTCAGTCTAACTAGTTTAGACGTGAGTTGCTTCCATTGAATAGAGATCAGTGCACCACTGTATCACTGAAAAAACTTTTACCAGTAAAACTGGAAATAGTCTGTACAACTGCACTAACTAAATGAAGTAATATTACTTCATTTACAGTAATGGTTCAGAATGTTTTCTTGATAATCCAATGGCAAATAGTGATTTATAATTTCCATTTACCTGTTTTCAACAGAGAGGAAAAAATAAAGCATTTATTTGCTTCCTGTATTAAAATGGATGGATAGATGATACTGAAAAGATTGGAATGTTTCATTACATTAAAAAAAAAAAAAAAGTGCCTATAAAATTTCTTATATACTCAGTTTTACATAAATTGTGCATGTATTTTGGCCAGATTATTAAGTTTTCCTGAAAGAGTTTAAAACAGCATGCTACACTTATGTTCATTGTCAGCAACTAAGAATAAGGCCCAATGTCTATATGAGTCATATGCAGACATATTTTTGTTTACCACTGTTGGAATGAAAGTCAGAAACACCCTATTTTTTATTTAAGCAGCTCTTAAATGTGAGACTTTCACACTGTGTATTTCATATAGTTTAAAGGACCAGTCTGCTGCTGCAGAACAAAGCAGTAGATAGGTCTTTAGTAGCTGCTGAGCGTCGGTACGCTGCTGTGTAATGTGTGCCAACAGAGCAGGTGTCAAGCTGGGAGCCTGTATTATACTGTCTGGCTTTGAACAAACTTGACTATTCAAATATGGGGAGCTGAAGTATACCTATTCATGCAAAAAAGTCGGCAAAATTATTTTTTGAGGAGATAAATTCCTGTATTATTTTAGCATTTTCATTATCATAGTAAAGAAACATTATTTTTGCTCTTTAGCACCAGAAAGCATGCACTTAAGTTGCAAATTGCAAGGAAAGAAAAAAGCCTGTGGTTCTCTTTTTTTCCGTCTCATAATTGAAAATAAACCCAAGTAATCAGTGGGCTCTCAGAGGTGATGGCAGAACCTTCTTGGGCTAAGGGAACAGCAAAGAGAAATACAGGGCTGTCCAAATGAAACTCCAAAGGAATTTTCATAAATAAACTCAAGAAATCAAGATGGAGCCACAACATCAGATTACTGTACTTAAACACTTTCTTCAGGAACAATGTGTGATATAAACCCACAGTTCTTACTGAAAATGTGTGCTTACTGACTGCTCAGATATTTCAGAATCAGGATTACGCCCACTAACTTCAGTGAGACTACTTGTTAGATAAAGGATGACAAATCTGGTCCTAAAGTGGTAGACTCTCTTGATGAATGTGCATCCTAATTCTCAATGATATTTAAGTGAGAGAAACATATGCACAGAGAGAATAAAATGCCAAAATATGTTGCTTTGCCAAGTTGCCACAGTTGGAAGCTTTCAGTAAATTTCCATGTGTTTGTTGATAAATCCTCCATTTTGAATAAGCCCTTAAGGCTAGGTAATACCTTGCTTTTTTTGAAACACCTGTGAAAGAAAGTGACTTCTTCACTTCTGCAAGAGATCTGTATTTTCTAGTAGCTAACCTATTTGCCATACAAATCAGAGGCAAATGTCAGTGCAGAGGTCTTACATGTTTATTGCTAAAATTAGAAACGAGCTTGGTTAATTGTTAAAGAATGGACAATTTCCTGGGTGATTCAATACATCACAGGAGATAGGTAACCCTGACTAGGAACTCAAGTAATTGAACAAGATAGATTACAACAGCAAGCTTAAAATGCAAAGAACATAAGAGAGCAATTCACTCTAACGTAAAAACTATTATCTTTATATTTCATCATAGGGTTGGGTTTTTTTGTATAATTCTACAGTGTGTTTCAAGGGTTGATGAAGTTATTGAATATACAGTGAGATGGCAGCAAATATTTGGAATGAAAGCATTATTATTGAATTATTTAACTTTACAGTAGTCGAGAGAGTTCTGTGCACTCTAAATTTAATACTGTGAAACAGTAAGAAACAATTTTAGTTAGCATTAGATTGCTCAATAATACTAGTTAACATAATATCCGCTCCTTCATATCCTAAACAAATGATTCAGTTCACATAGCATAGCAAGTCCTGAACTAACAATGCTGTAGCTGTTTCATCTGTCAGAAACCTTGTATAAATCAGAAGGCTCCGTAATGGCTATACGAAGAGACACAATATTTGGAAACCAACACTGTACTCATCTTGGTTAAAAAATCCATTCCCATGTGCATCTATTAACCTCTCATCCTCTAAATCTGCATCCTCTATTAACTCAACCTGTAAAATCAATCAGACAAGTACCTAGGATGGTAGGGAGAGCTACAACAGCACTCAGCAAGGGGCTGCACCCTCTGACCACAGCTACTAGAAGATGCCTGGAGAAAATGTAAGGACATGGTAAATATACAGTTTATGCCTCCAGAATATTATCTCAGTGTCCACCAGTGTGACTCAAGAGCTTCTTATTTATTAAAGTAAGCAGAACCCAAATTAGCATCTTAATGATGGCAGGATCATATAGCAGTTTTTATAAATATTTTTAATGTACTGACCCTTTCAAATTGTGAGCAGTGGACTTCTCTGTGCTCTGAGGCAAAACCCATTGCCCCCATGAACTGCCACCTTTCCTTCTGTCATGATGATTTTAAGATCATAAGCTTCTGGAAATAAATTGTAGGCAATTTAGTTACAGAAAGAAAATAAAAGCCTTTGAAATGTCACACTGGCAAAGCTTTTTTTTAATGTAGTATGACTACTGTAGATAATATGCTATACCTAGATAGGTAGAGATTATAGGACTATCTATATCAGTATCTGACTATTCATCTCTACTTCTATTCTCTATCTACATGATATCATAGTAAATATTGAGAAAGCAAGGAAATTAGGGTAAATGAAGTATTTGTGCTACTCATGATTATTATCTATCAATGACTATATTAAGAAATCTTATCTACTAAGAAAGGAATTGCTGCCTGGTCCAAAACTCATGGATTCTGTGGTGTTATTAGTCTGATGGCACATACAGTTCTCACCTCCTGCTAAATCCTCTCAGTCTCGTCAGCAACAATTACCTGCCTAGCCTTCTGACTTACTGGAGTTACCAACCTTCTCACCTGTTCCTTTCTAACAGTTCCTCTTGCTCCTTGTGATTGAAGTTAGTTATCTCTGAAGTTAGACACAAGTTCCAGTCTGACTAATAGAGTAATTTTAACTCACAGGAACAGTTCTCACACTGTACTTAGATTGAGATTAGTGGCTTCTGAATGAGAACTTGGGTCCCTCAGATCTGGTATATCCATGTATAATATGTGTATAATTAGATCCCCTTCTCTTCTAAGCCTTGTTCTTATCCATTAATGAATCATTAGTGTAATTATGCAGGGTATTTCAAAAGCTCTTACAAAGTAGAAAAATTCTAACATGTAAATAGATTAATAACAGTTTCCAATTTGTCCAAATATCCCAATAAATGTATTATGTTAAACAGGTGATCACTTATGAGTTCCACATATATTTTCTTTTTTTATCTTTGCCAATATCAATCCTGTTAGCTTTAAAATCACCAATATGACTGCAAAAATCTGAATGTTTGCATTACCAAAGGAGATGTTAGTAGATATAGTAGATCCAGAAGGTCCTTGTAAAATCTGTGCAGTCAATGAGCAGATTAGACAATTTCAACAAATAAACATTAAATCATTAATCAAAACAAAGTTAAGAATACATATGAACTTTCAATCTACATAATGAGTGAAGAGTGATTCTGATTTAGAAACATCTTTTAAAAATTTTTAGCTTCAATGTACTGATCATATAGTAAACAGTATTACTTCATGTTTGCATCTTGCTTTTGCTAGGTGGGTCAGCATCTGATTTTCACCACATACAGTGATAAATATGCTACCTAACTTTTTGTATTCATACCAACCTCTCTGCCTTGGGGAAGGGTGACCTGTTATCTTGGTTAACAGCTCATATGGCAACTTGAGCTGAGAAAACAGCAGCACTGGGGATGTTACCTGCAGAGGAATGAGGCAGTGTCCCAGGGAGGACAATGCCCTCTCACAGTACAGAATAATCAAACACATGCTCCAATGGATATGTCTCCTTCAAGAAGTCTGGCCCTGGCAACTGACACAATGCTTACAAATGGGACTTACTGGGATTGATTGATGAGGGATTAAATATTTAAAATGCTTTTTTTCTGTTCTATTCCTAACCAGAAATGAACCTACTCTGGAGTAACCTACTCTAAAATAAAACACATAATATAATGCTGAGTATTTTGTTTTACTCCACAGTAAAATAATAACCAATATAATAATTGCAGGTTTAATCATTTGAGGAACTGTCAGATTGTTGTCCAGAGC
>JAVSBS010024596.1:5508-17631 GCA_033124195.1 Coracias cyanogaster | reverse complement strand
ATTTCTGTGCATTTCATTGGACCATGGTAACTTTTAATTAAGTTAAGGCTCAATTTGTAAAACATTATCACATGAAGAAATATATATATATTTATTATTTGAAATGATCCCAAGCGGCAAACAAGTCTTGATTTCAAATAAGGACTTTCACAGAGTTCAGGGTTTTCAGAAGCAACAGTTTTGGTTCAAGCCATTCTAATATTGACTATTTATAGAAGAGATGAAGTGACTCAAAAAGAGCTTTCAAGCCAAACTGTAGCAATGTATTTCTAGAAAGTAGCTGGTTTCTTTTCAATTGTCAGCTTCTCACTATGATCAAAAGTGTTCAACAGCGGTGATTTGTAGCACTCTTCATTTTCATCAAGGTTTCATAATTTGTCAGTTTCAAACCTAAGTAATGCTGTGTCCCACTGCAAATGTCCCTGTAATCCTTTCCTCCACCAGTGACCTCTTCTGCAGAACTACAGGGGGAAATCCCCATTGTTCTGCACTAAATATAAATCCTGCGTGAAACAGATGTCTTCCCTTTATCTTCTCCACTGCTTTGTTATTACATTTAATGATCTGTTTGTGATTTCCATGATTTTATTCTTTTAATAACAAAGGAAGACCAGATAAATTCACTGTAATGAACTTATCTCTTTGAAGTCTCCCACTTGATAATTACAGATAAAATGATGCTAAAGCATATTTTAAAAAGTTTAAGGGAGCAAATGTTCAATGTATCTGTAATATTATATGCCATTGTACCTATCTGTTTATTATAACCCTCCATCTCTGAATGTCGTACAAGATCTCTGAGACACCAATTAGTGTAAAATTGTATTTTTATAATTCTATGGTCTCATTTCTGCATATTGCTGGAGATATTTTAAACATTGAATATTTTTGGCTTTAAAGTGTTATTTAAAGAAAAAAGAGATACATCCAGGATGTATATCTCCTTTCCCAGTGCCCATGTCTTTAATACTTGATTGATACGCTCCCTAGGTCTGATTTTTGAAAGAAATAAAAAAGCAAGGCAGGAATCTGAATGTCCTACTTTCCTTGAAAACCCTGTTATTTCCTAAGTTTTGTTGAAATTCTCAGCATATCCTACAGAGCCTTTCAAGGTGTTGTCATCTTTATCAGTGTCAGAATTCACCATGTATCTGAGAATTATCTCCTGCCTCTCCTTGTTCTATGTGACAGTGGATTCCGCAATACCGTATCAGGCTTAATCCTTCAGAAAGGCCCTCAGCATGTATTGCAGCTGGACTTGAAATGTTTTTATTTCCTGTACAGAATTATGGCCAAGTAATGAGCTAGACTCCTCGTGTTCTATAAGCAGCAGATAAGGAGAAGAGATGCACAGAGCTTATTCAGAATGGAAATCAATTCCTGCAGAAACCCCATGGACTCAGAGGCACCTCTTCACCCTCCTTCATCTCTCCTCCTGTTCAGAGAACAAAGCTGCCGCAGCAACTTTTTTATAGGTCTTTGAACTTCTGCAGCTTAGTCTAATTTAGATACAATTCTATCTATATCTATATATCTATATCTATATCTATATCTATATAATTTAGAGAAGTAATCTACTAGAGAGGATCCCATTGTGAGGTTCTAGCAGGCTAAACTCTCTAAGTTGGTTTTTGAGTCCAGTTGTATTTTGATTGCTACAAGGCTTTCTTGCCTGTGAGACTGTCTCCTCATGTCTCTGATGTCATGTCTCTGAGGACATGAAGTATTTGCAGCTGTTTCAAAATATTGTCTGAGCTATTTATTACGAAATGAAGGGGGATTCATTGGCATGTTTTGGTAGTTATTTAGTAAGAGCTCATGATTTAATAGTTATTTATATAAGAAGTTTAAAAAAAGTGTTGAAATCTTTGGAAAACAGACATCAAACTTTCAAAGGAAATTTTGGAAATAGCAAATCTGGTCCTCTCTAGTCTGAACATGCTTTTGCCATAATACAAACTCTTCCCTGCTACTAGCAATATCTGCTCCTACAAGATCTGAAATAAGCTACATCTTTCAAGCTGGAAAACTAGTAGGCTGGATTGGCTGTTTCTGAAAGCACAACGTGCAGAAGAAGGCAAGAGCTTGATATATTTGCTGATATTTCATCTTTGTTCTTTTATCTGTTGGACTGACAAATAACTGTGGAATGCAGATGCATATGGAATCCTTTTTAAAGAGAGTGGTGAATCAGTGTTCAAGACTGATGTTACATATGATGACAATTTCCTGCCCCTCTACAGTATTTCTCCTGTCTGAAACACTATTCTGTATGTCATTTACCATAGATTGTTTTCCTTTACCTCAGGTCCCCTCTTCCCTAGTTTTCTTATATAATAAAGCCCTCTAAAATATACTGCTTATATATAATATACTGTTCTGTTTTCTTACACTGTCACTAGTGCCCTCTCTCCTACACTTAAGAATCTTTCAAACAGAAAATTTTAGAAGTGGGAACAAAATCTTGGAGGTCAACATCAAGCCATTCAATCTGCTTCCCTAAAGAAAGTCATTGTTAGCTGCACAAATATAGATGCATGTGAATAAAACTGCTAATGCTTCATTACCACTGCAACAAGTAATTGGTACTCTAATTTACATCCTACCAACACTATCCATCTATCAAGATGTAATGAGATATTTAACATGTTGCTACTCTATGTATGCATATGTTTTATACATAACAACCTGTTATCTGTCAGCTTAAACGACCACTGTACACAACAATTAGATTCTTTCCCCCATAATTATCCTAACCTATGTCTAGGCAACCCCAGTAAAGTCAAGTAATATGCACTGGATATAAATAATGACAGAATAAGGCCATGAACTCATTTAGTTTGGTATTTTGTATTATTTCACTTTCTTGAAACTCCAGATACTTAAGAGGAATGCATTTTTTATATGAAAAATCTATTCATTCTTCTAAACAGATGGCATAAAACTTATAAATGCTTTCTTTACATTCTTATTGAAGAGGAATAAAATGAGCCATTCAGCAGGGTAGAATATGGATCAATATGTGTTTCCAACAGCTCCTGGTTTTATTTCTGCTGAAGTCAGTAGGTGTTTTGCCACTGATTTCCAGGAGTGCAAGATCAGGTCCAAGTAGGTAGAATTCATATCAGTCCTATCTATCTCCTTTTTAGGTGCACAAATACTCAAGGAAACTTGAAATTCCATTGCCTGTGAGTAAGCTGTATTCAGAAACATGGAGTTCCTCCATAATCAGAAAATTCTGTCATCATGCAAAGTCCTTCCCGTTTTTCCATTCAAATGGCTGCTCTTGTAAATAATCTTTCTCATTAAAATTAAAGCAATGACTTTTTCCTTGTTCCAGATGATATTAGCATCTTTTTATTTCATGTTCACATGCAGTAAGAGATTTTATACCTTCTGTACCTCTTTTGTACAAAGAATGGCAGTGAAAAAAGTACTTTTGTACTTAGTAGAGATGATACATGGTAACATCAGGGATGAATTATAACAGGTCAGGTTATTCACTCCACCTTCGCTGGCTCACGCAGAAGGTATTATTTTCTGACATCAAGTAAGCACACTGATTTTAAAAAATGATCTGTTACTTCAAGTTCAGGAAACAGAATAATGAAATTATTCTGCTTTAAAGAGAGTGATTAATTAAAAAGAATGAAGAATGTGCACTATTTTGAAAAACATTAAGCGGAAACAACTCCAACTCCACTAAGACTGATGGACTGTTCTGTTCCATAGGCATGTTGTAATATATTGACAAGGTGATTTTAACCCTCACTTTAACATTGTTCCTTTTCTTTGAAAAGGAATCCCTCTCCTGCAGAGAATTTCTGGTTGCTTTATGGAATTACACCAACTATAGTTTAACTGGAATGAAGGGAACCTAGTGCATCCATTCTTTTGGATCTCTCATAATAACCTTGTCTGTTAGCTGCTTAGACATCAGCAAGTAGCAAACTGTTATTCAATTTTATTTTCTTAAGCCATTACTGTAATAATAAATGTGATCTTCACATAGATATTACTTTTGGATTTTTAGGGACTTCAGAGAGTAAATAATTATTAAAATTAGACTTGGTCATAATTTTCAACTACTTTTGCTTTGCAGACAATAGTGGTTGCTAAAACCTTGGGTGCACTCTCAGCATGGAGCAGAATTGAGATATGATTAGACAAATGCTCTACAAATTACTGCACATGTCTCTGGCATTCCAGATTTACATCTTAGTTTCCCCTTCCCTTAGAAAATGTTAAATATATTTCCATGTCTTTATGTCCAGTTAGCATAGAGTGCTAGGGTGCATTTTATATGTACAGACATTTTGCTGAAGTGCAGCACTCTGTAGCCATTTGATAAGGAGGTCTGGATGGTTTCTTGTAAAAATATTTCACTTTCATTTCCAATTTCAGATCACCTTACTGGGACTATTTATTCTCCTACAGGCAAAAATGGTAGACAGATCATTCCTTCCTGCTATACAGTAAATAATTTGAAATAGGGACTATCATTTACTCAGTATTTGTATCATTCTCAAAATAATGTATTCTCAAATTGATTGACTTCTAGCTGCTACCACAACATGAATGTTCTAACAGGGCTACATTTCATATTAAGGCAGATGCTAGCCAGTACTCATGGAAAACAAATTTAATACTGGTTTGGATGAGTATCTACACTACACAGTTCAAAGATACAGTCATCAAATGTCTGAAAGGAAGTATATCAAATACCTAACTGGACAGTCAAAACACCTCAGATTGCAACTATAAGACACTGCTCATGAGTAAGCAGCAGGCCAGGAATTACTGACAGAAGCTACTCAGTAAGGAGTTTTAAAAAAATCTGGGGCGGGGGGGGAAATCATGCTCTTTCAATTACAGTTCACAAACAGAGTGATGACATTTGGCAAACAGACAATTCAACATGAATTACTCACTCAAGCCTAGTAATAATACCTAGCAATTATATAGTGCTTTACACATTCAGTGGATTGTACAAACTCTGACATTAATTAAGTTGAACTGCCTCTTCTTGTCTACACTTTGCTTTAAAATTCTCCTTAGTAAAAAACTTAGCTTGGCACCCACGGACCAGCTATGTGACTAGAAAATCTTCATATTGATGTGTAAAAGCAAATACATAAAAAGAAAGAAGGTTGAAGTCTGGGGAAAAGGACAAGTCTAGCTTGACAGTTTATAGTACACAGGAATGCTGCACAGTTGTTGTGACAAGCCAAGGGACGGACTTTTGATTTCTCAATTACTTTCCTTATTACTGGGGGGAAGAGAAGGAAGGATTTGTCTGCTGAGTTGCTACCAGCAGAAACCCTGACAGCTGACTCAGTGGAGCTGGTTGGTGCAGAGCCTGTACGCCCTACAGTGCTCATCTCCATTCCTGCATAGAAAGAAGTACTGCTATTATTGCTGAAATTATTTACAGATTATTTAGCACATGAAATATGTATCAAAACACTTCAGAGGGACAGGAGAGAAAAGGCCTTTGCATGAGCTTTTTTATCCTTCCTTTTTCCCTGCACTAGATGTATAGAAGTTTTTCAGGAGCACATGTGAAAAACAAAAGGAGAATTGTACAACTGAGACCTCAGTAAAAGCTATTGGAAGAAAACAGGAAGACTAATAGGCTTGAATCAGTCTCATAACTAAAGTAATTTTCCCCCATTTCTCCTAAAACTTTTATGAAATTAATTTCGTAAATGTTGGCAAACCATCTATGCTCTCTGTTCAGATAGGTGATGAAAGCATGAAGTTGAATAGTCTGTAAGAAATATGTACTCCAATAATATAGGGCACCCAATACTGGTATAATCCAAATTTTGGAGGATGCCTTGAATAGATTAGAAATTCAAAATTGGTCTTAATACACTCAAGAGACTGCATGTCAATTTATAGGGATGATACATATTCTAAAGAGACAGTGAAAAATAAATTAGCCTCAGTGTTTTAGTTGATGGGGTTAGAAGGCAAACCCATTAGCACATTCATAAGCCATTTGCTTATCTGTACACCAGCCTTCTGTTGCTGACAAACCTCCAGAGTATCCGCCAGTTCGTTTCTCCACCATTGTCAGCGGTGCCCCTTGTATAGAGTTCAATATCATCCCAGTTATTCAGCCGTGGTGAGTAACTGATGTGCCCGGTAGCCACTCATTTGTGTAAGAAAATCAAATGGTTCAGAGTCTTTGATCTCACTGCATTTCACTGGTTGTGTAATTTATAGGTCTGATAAGTGAAAGTGGTACAGGTTCCCTGAGTTAAATTCTCTGCTCGTTTTATAATGTGCTTTGATAAATGAAGTAGGTTGGTAAGCATAATTACAGTTTTGGGTTTTGATATTTTTCTCTCTCTCTTTAGGATTTTATTTAGATATAGTGGTAGTATAATTTTAAAAACCACTTTAACTACCATATGCCGAGTCTCTCCCAAAGCTCAATTGTTTTAGGTACAAACTCTTAGGAAATGTGTAAGTTTCTGACAAATAGCCACCTGTCATGCATTTGAATGTATGCATTATAAATTGCATGTCCCTTTTATTATTACAGAAAGTGAACACTCATACTGAACATTCAAAGTTCATTAAAAATCAATAGCTCCATCTTTTCTGGAATTTTAGTATTCAGATAGAAGGGAATACATTCATGATGGTGTTCAAGACAAGTGTGAAGTATGTCTGGCTTACACCTACGCTACTAAACTCGTCTGCATCAGGAAGCAATTGCTGGCTCTGTGGCCTTGAGAGATAACTAGAATATTTTGTGTTTTCAAAGTGATAATAAAGAGAGATAATTTGAAAAAAAAGTGAAATCTGTACTGCAGCCTACCAGAGCAGTCTCCAGAGCACAATGCCAAAAGCATGCCTTGCTTGCCCTGCAGCCTGTCCTGAGGGTATGTGCTTGTTTTTGTGGGCACAAGGTCTTCTGGTGTCATGTCAAAAGTCTGTCCCAAGCTGAAGCCCATTTTGGCAACACCTATTTTATGTTTTCTGCCTGGAGTAAACCCTGAAGCAAACTACTGTGCCAACTGTGCCTTGATTTCCTCCTGGAGGAAGAAATTTTCTCATTTAAAGGAGCCTAGTAAGGGCCTGGCATACATGCACTATGAATGCATTATGAATAGGTTGTCCAGAGAAGCTGTGGATGCTCCCTTCCTGATAGTATTTAAGGCCAGGTTGACGGGGCTTTGAGCAACCTGATCTAGTGGAAGGTGTCCCTGCCCATAGCGGGGCGTTAGAACTAGACGAGTTTTAGTGTCCCGTCCACCGCAAGCCATTCTACAATTCTATGAATTGTAACTGAGGCTGGGGAGCTCACTTACTTAATAACATAGAGGCCCCTTAAGATATCATGTGGTCTTGCTGTACTGACTAAGGGCTGCAATTGCTACCACAGTCAAACAGACAGTTAAATACCACCCACACCACAATTCCCATGACTATATGAGCTTGCAGAGCTTCTTATCCTCATCTGTAAGTTGTCAAGAAAAAGCTTTTTGTCACCTGCCATGTAATATTGTGGGTTTAATACAATGATTGTTACTGAAGGACATTGTATTCACATTTTTTCCTGTAGCATGATTTTCTGTGGCAGATTAAATAAGTTCAGGAGAAGATAGAGAGAAGTGATGAAGAGTACTGGATCTCTACAAAGTGGCTATCAATATCTAGATACTTCCTAGAGATCTGCCTTCCAAGCACTAACCCAGCATCACACCCATTTCTGGATAGCACTTTCAGCCTGCCACTTTCACAGATATTAAAAGTAATTAAAATGATAAAAATAAAAATACTGACTCCTACACACCTGTTTTTTTAGTCTGTTGCTTAATATTTACTAGATTTTCATAATAGTATTTAGTGTATTCACTTCTTTAGATGGATCTGTGACCATAGCAACAACATGATCATCATCTCTTAACCATTATTTAAAGCCACATTCTGGAAAGAGTGCATTGTTCCAACCTCTATTGTTTACTCTGATGCTTTGGATAAAAAATGACTGAACCTATTCTGCTGTTGCTCCAGTAAGGATCCTCCACATTTCAGTAGTCAGGCAAAAAGCTTTTTACATATCACTAAGTATTCCTCAAAACTTCTATTAAAGCTTGTCTATATTCCTACCAAGGTGAGGAAACTAAGGCACAAATATGTTAGCTGACTTGTCCACTGTCAGACAGAATGCATGGGCAAAAAGAGGCATGAGCACACATTTTCAACACTTAGAGGCACAGCACTTACAGTTCATCAATTAAGCAATGAGACATCCTCCAGATCCCAAGTGAAAAATAAAAGAAAGGAAGGAAGAAAGGAAGAAAGGAAGAAAGGAAGGAAGGAAGGAAGAAAGGAAGGAAGGAAGAAAGGAAGGAAGAAAGAAAGAAAGGAAGAAATAAAGGAAGAAAGAAAGGAAGAAAGGAAGAAAGGAAGGAAGGAAGAAAGGAAGGAAGGAAGGAAGAAAGGAAGAAAGGAAGGAAGGAAGGAAGGAAGGAAGGAAGAAAGGAAGAAAGGAAGAAAGAAAGAAAGAAAGAAAGAATCATCTTCTGGTATGGAACTGAGTAATGACCAAGTCTTCAAAATCTAATTCAGAAATAAGTCTAACCTTACTACTCATGGCTAAATATCAACACAGGTGGAGTACAGGGACTGTAACTGCATTGTATAAATTCTCTGCATCAGTCTTGGTTTTTCACAGAATCACAATGTTAGGGGTTGGAAGAGACCTCAAAAGATCATCAAGTCCAATCGCCCTGCCAGAGCAGAATCACCTAGACTAGGTTTTCTTCTTTTTTTTTTTTTTTATTTTTTTCATATTATTATGCTGCTCTTATGCTCAGTCTAATAATCACTGGTCCATCTGCATCCATCCAGTGCACTTATGTTGACTTGTACGTAGCTACTAACAGTTTAGCATTTGATGTTCTGGAGTGGGCCGTAGCCATCAATGTGTGTATTTATTACAGGCGTCATATACATTTTATCAGGTTAAGGGTTATTGGAATTGTATAGGGTAGAACTAAAAACTATTTAATTCTCTTTAACCCTATGGTCAAAATCAGGACTTAACTAAAGTAAGTAATGTAAATTATTATTCATTTACTTAAAACATATGAACAAATTATTATTGACTCAGAATAGATATTAATTTTATTACTTGGAAAAAAGGCATGTCAAAATTAATTTTTGTTGTTAAAATAAAAATTTAAAATAGTTCTACTTTGTTTAGGCTCTGATATAAAATACTTACTCTTAAATGAATACTAAGTGGTTATATCATAAAGTAATACAAACTTTTTATCCATTAGTAGGAAATTACATTTAGATTAATATTTCTGACTTCTTCCTCATATTATTTAGTCAATATAGAAGCAACATGTGAGGCATTCACTTTTTATTAATAACTTTGAAATTCTGAAGAAGTTTTGAAGTTTTTTAATGTTGAAATTGTGCTTCAGAAACAAGTGATCTATGCAGATGTCTTTTATTGTTCTCAAATTAAAAAATATGCTCAACAACTACAAAAAAAACCTATTAATTCCAAAGTTGGCTACAACAATCATGAAGCCCTGTAAATTAGAGTGATATAAATTATTCTTTCAGCTCTGTAAACTAAAAAGGCAAAATTAGTTTAACTTCCTCAGTTACAAATGTATCATACAAATAAACCTTTCCATCCAAAGTGACGACTACAGACTTATTACTACAGACAGTTTGTTTCATTTAATTTTTAACAGATGCTCAAATGTTTATAGGACATGAATAAATTAATAAAGAGATTAAAAAAAAATTGAGAGAAGACATGCATAATAGTTTGTACCATATCAAAACAAAAGCCCAAAAGGGATGGTCTAAAGGGTTTGATAACATAATCCAACATAGCTAATACAGAGAAGCCTTGCTGATTTATGAACAACAGTAGCTTATAAAATTCAAAAGATCGATGCTTAATTTTGCAACGGTTCCTACAAAATCATCGTTAAATCTAAACACGTCTTTTATATTGTCTGTTTCTAGAGCTTGATGAAATAATTTTTATAAACAATTTATGTATTGACGAATATATATTTTTATTTTGTGGGGGGAAGGAAAATAATTTATTTCTTTACCCCATTAAATTGAATATATAGAAACTATACGGGTATGCCCTATGAAACCTTTACTTGTTTTATTTTTTGGTGGTCATAGGATCACAGCTGCACGAAGGTTCAGCCTTGACAAACCAGTTGTTAAACTGTAGTGTTCACTGTTGCATAAAACAGGGATGACCTGTGTTAGTTCCTTATTAATAAGTGAGTTAATGGGAAAAAAAAAGGTATGATCATTCTTTGTTTTCAGGTAACATTTTCTGTACCATAATGTGCCCATTTTTATTGAATCATATACCTACCAAGCGTCATTCGTATGAACTGACAATTAAATTTCTTCTCTGTTGCCATTCAGCCTTTTCGGGCTGTCACTCAAAGACTAGTCTCCAGGGAGTCAGAAAAATTTATCTAAAGCAATCCCTGTGTTTCTAGAAGCAACTAAATGACAGTTGATATTATCACCTGCAGAAAAGGCAGCTGAGAAATGTGGTTACCCTTTTTTCTCACCCCTTATTGTTTCTTAGTTGGCTTCTTGCATCTACTACACATGCATAATCATGACAGTAGTGGAAGAAGAGAAAACCTTATCCATCCCAAACCAGCTTCTGACTCACTTCAATTAGATAGCTGCCCTCCCACCACTTACATTGGAATTGTAACTGGGAAACAACTGACCCTTTCTCTTCCTATATAATAGGCTTGGTTGGCCACTGAAAATGTGTAAACTCATAACTTGGCTTCAATGAAACTACTTTTGTGTCTGCTTCCCTGCTTTCAGAATGAATTGAATTGAGAATAGGGTTGACAAGGGCCTGAGAGAATTGTTATATGAAGTTCTCGGGAAAATTTTCTTTACGCAGGATTTGCACCTTTCTTCTGGACAATGTTCTTAATTAACATATTAGGAGCAGAAATTTTATTTTGTAATGCTTCAAAGCCACTGGACATTTTTATATGTAAGATCCCTAGAGTTTATGCTTTTTCCTATATAAAAGAATGAATTCTGATTGTGTTTACATGAAATAATATTCATTCATTATTACTTTTTCATTGTGACCAGAATTTGACCATACACATGGAAAAAGACAGACTAGTGAAGTCTTGCAGTATATATTACTTGGAGAAACTTTTTCTTTTACATTGAGCCTTACTTTAATATGTGCTTGGTAGACTTGCCATGTCTGTTCTTGTATAATATCGATACATATCAATGTTTTTCACGTTTACACCAAAACAGGATGGTTAAAGCAAAATAAACACACAGACACACACATTTGTATCTATAGTGTTATGGAATGGAGAACGATGACTAGGCCCTGACCTGATGTTTAGCTAACAGAAAGGAATATGAAAAACACGAGAACATGAGCTTAGCATGAGAAATTGCTGAACATAACAAATAAGAAAGTAATAACCTGACAAAAGTTTCAGACAGCACCAGCATTTTGCTGGAGAAGCTGGAGGCTCAAGGCATAGACAGGTGGACTCTTTGCTGGATTAAAAACTGGTTGGATGGCTGAGCCCAGATAGTAGTGGTAAATGGAGTTAAATCTTGTTGGTGACTGGTCACAAACGGTGTCTCTCAGGGCTCGGTTTTGGGACCTGTCTTGCTTAATATCTTCATCAATGACCTGGATGAGGGGATCACATGCACCCTCAGTAAATTTGCAGATGACACGAAATTAAGTGGGAGTGTTGATCTGCTCAAGGGCAGGAAGGCTCTGCAGGGGAATTTAGATACGCTAGAGCAATGGGCCGAGATCAATTGTATGAGGTTTAACAAAGCCAAGTGCTGGGTCATGCACTTGGGTCACAAGAACCCCATGCAATGCTACAAGTTTGGGGAGGAGTGGCTGGGAAGATGCCTGGTGGAAAAGGACCTGGGGGTGTTGGTCAACATCCGGCTGAACATGAGCCAACAGTGTGCCCAGGTGGCCAAGAAAGCCAAAGAGCATCGTAGCCTGTATCAGAAATGGTGTGACCAGCAGGAGTAGGGAGGTGATTGTGCCCCTGTACTCGGCACTCGTGAGACCACACC
>JAVSBS010024594.1:16938-32377 GCA_033124195.1 Coracias cyanogaster | reverse complement strand
CTTTCCAGCTGAGTTTACTACAGTTTGTAGTAACTGAGATAGAGTGAGGACAATCCACGTGAATGGTGGCTATGGAATGGAAATAATCTCACCCTTCCTGGACTTTCTAAGGGTCAGCATCTCTAATTTAGATACCACATCAGATTTAGAAAAGATACATGTGCCTAAGGTTGGCTTCTTGTGTGATCTATAAGTGGCTCCAGTAAGTTAGTTAAAGAAGGGTGATGAGGAGGTGTCTACCTTTCTTAGAAATTTTTTACCTTTTTTTTCCCAATAAATGCCTCTATCTGCATTTTTAGGTTTGTGGATATTTTTTTTGATATCATCTATCTCTATCATTCCATCTTTAGTTTGAAAAACTCAACTTGGCATAAGCAAGCATTTATTCTAGTTGCTTTTGGTTCTGGCTAGGTGTTGCTTCTAACATGGAGGGGTGATGGAGCAGCTCAGTCCAGATGATAGGAATTATTGTCTTTGCTGTTTTCTCATTTTAGGCACTGCAGGCTGATCCTGATGAACAGTAAATAATTCAAACTACATCCTCTTTTGCTGTCTTCTCTACATTTTGGCACTTTCCAGCTAATACAGGGACACGGTTTTGCCTGGAAAAATTGAGAGGAAGCACAGAATTAACCATTCACTCATCAGGTATTGTAGAGACTCCTGGTTACTGACCATTCCCACAGTAGTTTTATTCTGTCTTCATCTTCAGTCATAGCAGTTGGTAGGATGTGCACCAGTAAGGATATTTGCTGCTTGGCATATGGCTGAGTTTCACCTTGAGACCTCAGTTCTGTCAGGATTTTAAAGATTAAATGCCACCTCTCTAAGTGAGTGTCAGAATCACCACAAAAATCACTGAGAGGTAAGAGACATAATCCCTTAGGAGCATCTCATTGATCCTCTCATGGTTCGCAAGCAGTGTGTAGTCCTGAATGCATGACTGTCCATTTCTCTAGATTAGTTGATTTAGTTACACATCCCTTGGGCTTGTCAGGGGGGAAATCTGTATCTTTGGAAAGAAGCAAACATCAAAAGCTACTCCAAACCATACCAAACGGCATTACTTGCTGCAGTAAAGTGCAGTTGTCTCCTGGGACTGGAAAGCAGCTATTTCTCTTGGTCCTGCTCAAACTAGCCCAATTCCACCATCTCCAGTGGAAGAGTGCACGCTATGTAGCATGGTTATTGGTGCTGGCATCCAGCATGGGGTCTA
The DNA here is from genome assembly GCA_033124195.1 of Coracias cyanogaster. NCBI lineage: Eukaryota > Metazoa > Chordata > Aves > Coraciiformes > Coraciidae > Coracias > Coracias cyanogaster. The sequence goes on along the minus strand of JAVSBS010024594.1, from coordinate 31,161 downwards.
AAAGCTGCTGTGCTGGGAGAGAGATCTTTCTTTATGTCTTCACTCAGATTCAGAAGCTCCAGGAGCACATTTTTCCTCTAGCCAGCTGGTGAATGGGTGTGTCTAAATGCAGCACCCTTGAGAATTTTTGATAGATGCCCTGCATATTGCATGAATGATGCCCTCCCAAAGAAACATTATCTTTTCGCTTTCTTTGCTCCCTCCTCTTACCACCCCCTTCCTCCCTCTCTTTGGATTTTCTGAAGTGTCGGCTGTTTTCTCATAGTCAGCCTGTGAAGATGAAAGGTGACTTGTCCTGCATGTGAAGGCATGGAGAAAGCAGTTGTATTACTGGAACAGCGTTCACTGGCATTTTCTTTAAAAAACCACTCTTTTGGGTTTTTGGGGGTTCTTTCTTATTGTTGCATAAGAAGAAATGTAATGAATGGGGAGATTAGTCTCGTATTTAGCATACAGAGGCGTTGTGGTATGAATTAAGGAGTCAACTTCAGCTGATCGTTTCTCACAAGTACCCAGAGCCCTCTGGTGGTCACTGAAGATTTTAAATTTCCGTGTTTTTTTTGTATTTATCCAAACGTGTATGGTTGTGTTTAGTACTTATTTCGTGTATGTGTGCTTTTTAAGGGGGAAGTTTGCAAATATTGTGTAACATTTTTTTGCGTTATTTTCCCACACACATTCACCAGTTCTGTCTATTAAAAATGCTATTGTTCTGTTACCTAGTAATACTTACTTGGTAAATTGGCTTGGCCTGAGAAGTGCCATATTTACTCTGCAGGCAATGGAAGCTGTTGCTGTGCAGTTAAATAAAATTCAGGGAGTGTTTTGGCGTTTGAATTAATTTCAAATTAGCATGTACTGAAACTTTGACTTTTCCCTAACATTTCCTTTTAAACCTCCAGCTCAGGAGCAGATTACTTGCTCTCCAAAGGTGGCTGACTCTGTGAAGGAGAACAGGGAAGTGGTGGAGAAAGGGGAGAGGAAGGACATGTGAAGAGTCAACACAGAGTGCTGAAACATTTTCTAGATGTCACTCTTCCTTCAGTCTTCTCTTCTTAAGCACTTTAGCTAAAGCATCACCACTGGCTGGCTGGTTACCCCAGACTCTTAAAAACATAAGATTGGTCATGCTTGGTTAGACCAGAGGGTTATGCCTCTAGTGTCATGCCTCCAAGAGACATCACGATCAGAAGGTGTTTAACCCAGGTTAGACTCTCATCTTGCACCTATAATATCAAGCTATGGAGCAGCTCTCTGTCTGTATCTGAAAACCAAACCTTCTCCTGCATGCTGTTGTCAGACTTTGTCTGACCCACTGTCTACAGGACATAATGAAAATAATCTCTGCAGATCTGTCTAGACAACAGGAGCTGGTGTCCTTTAAGAAATCATAGAATACCGTCAACTACCATGTAAACACTCTCCTCAAGATGTCTGTCATGCAGGGTCCCACATCTGTGTGTTCCTGGCACATCCCAGTACAGACCAACACAGGACCTCTGAAAGAAACTGCCACCTTCCGAATCAGTGGGGCTATGACTTGTGTGCTGGGCTGGCCAGTGAAAGGCTGCTAGCAGTGGAAATCCAGCAGGAAGCTATGAGATATTTTATTTTTTGCCAGCTGAGGAAGGAGGCAGCTGCCTCTTGGGAGGAAGCGGCAAGGATCAGCTTGGAAGGAAGGAAGAATAGTGATTTATAGCACGAAAAGAGTAAATACTGCTTGAGAGGGCACAGGTGATCTTTTTAGTATTCAACATGCAAGCTTTTGTGTGTGTATTTATGTGCATGCACACCTGGGGGAACTCAAAAACCTATTCCTAGAGGGGTCAGATAAACATACGCCTTTTAACCTTTAGGGGCAAGGCAGCCACGTGGCCTGGGGGGTGCTGGTAGTGAGCTCATTGCTTGGTGGTTTCAGGATGGATTGGTGGTTGCAGGATGGATTATGAATAATGTGTCCAGGGCCAGCCAAGAAGCAGCTGGAGGGGAGGCCTGCTGAAGAGCTGGGGCTAACCTGATGCTGCTGCTCCTTCCATCATGCTGAGAACTGTAGCAGATTTGGATTGCTTGCTTTCTGTGTAGGTGCCACCCCAATCTGATTACAAAAATGCTGCCTATCTGCACATAAGTGGGTAAAAGAATTATTGTGGTCACTTAGGAAGCAGCTGTAAGGGCAGACAGTTTGTATAAATTTTCTCATGACATGGGTTGAGTCTTCATCTTGTTGCTGAGCTGGGTGGAAGCTGTAGGGGTCAGGAGGAGGTCTGGGAGCCAGGCTGTTCTCAGATTGCTGTTCTGATTGTACTCTAAGTAATCTCTCAGACCTATTTCTCTCATGCATTGAATAGCAATAATAGCTGTTACCTGCCCTTCCTGGCTGCTGAGAAAATGAAATAGTTCATCAATTTGAAGATGGTATGATATTGCAAGCCAAGCAGATCTGGGCCTGATCTACCTTTGATAGAGAAATCTGGGTGATACAGTAGATGACGTTAGAATCCTGCCTGTGACACAGTGCAGAGGTGATGGACTTGACAGCCCTTCTGTGGTCAAATAATTTGTATCAAGCAAGAGAGTCTTGGTTCCCTTCTTATCGCAAGCTCGTTAGCATTTTCACAGTGATATGGCTTGGTTTGAACCAATTACTTTGCCTTTCTTTAGTCTCCTAAGCCAGCCCTGATGCACGCTAAAAAAAGATTCTTTCCTTTCCAATCTCAGAGAGAATAAAACCAAATCTGTACAGAACAAAAAACCTTGAAGCGCTACAGAGCAGTAGGAAGCCAAGTCAAGCCATTGAACAGCATGAGAGTTTTGAAAGCCTGGATTAAATTGCCAAATCACTGAATGATGCTCCTGAAGAGAAAAGATGTCAACTTTCACTTAGGGGTAGAAACTTGTCCTCCTCAGTGCATGCACGTGTGAGGGAGGGAGGCAAGGAGGGGGAGGAACAAGGCTGGTAGAATGGGAGACTCCTATCAGGAGCAGAGTACACTTGGTTAAGCAATTTGTAGCAGCTGAGATGGTCTGTGCTGGCTTATGAGGCACAGAGGAGGTCTGCCCAAGTCCTCTAGCAGGTAACTATCTTACTCAACTGTCCATTCCCTGTTATAGCGTCTCAGAGAGCAGCTGGCTGTTCTTCCCCATCCTAGTCATCTTTTAGTTTTCTGGGGTGGCAAGGGACACAGGAGGAAATAAAGGTTATTTTGCTTCAGAAAAATAATATGATTGTATTGTTACCTTTGAACATTGTAAAAAAAAAAAAAAAAAATTGTTCAGAACTCCTTTTAAAATCTTGGGTTTCTCTGTTGTCTGGAATTAGGGGCTTGTGTGCCACTGAGGTTTTTCATTGGAGACTGCAGAATACTGTGATTTAAATCCTTCAGGCAAATAGCCTTATATTCTGAGATTGTAGCCTCATTCCCAGAATATTTTTTCCTTTTCCACGAACAAAAACTTCAGGATCCAACTCAGGAAAAAAGCTCCATTCCCTCCTTCTCCTTCCCCATAGCCAGGCATGAGAGCATTTTCTAACACACCTGCTGATGACAAGAGCTGGGTACCTACCTCTAAAGTGCTCTCTGTCTCCCTTAGCCCTGCTCTCTTCTTCCAGCTGCTATGTAGGGCAGCTGAGGGCTGCTGGAACCACTGTAGTGCAGTGAGCCCAGCTCCCACCAGGCAGGCAGAGTCTTTCTGTGTTCAACAAACTATGCAATAGCCTTAAGCAATTACACTGTGGTTGCTACTCTTATTCTGTGACATTGAGGTCAACACTTACTGTTTTCACATATGTGGCTCTGTAGGTCAATCAGCCTGGGAGGAACATTTCCACTAACATTATTGAGAACTGTGGGAAAGTGGTAGGTACTTTCACCTGGGGGACTCACTAATCCGCTTCCCTCCTGCTGTAGCACTGATTTGGGGCAGGAACAGGAGGGAGGACCCTCTTCCATCTCAGCAGTGACAGAATTTGGTCTATGTATCTTTTAGGGTGGTTGCTATCCTGATGTTTTTCTGACAAAGCTCTTAATTCCTTTTATTGATGTAATAATTGATCTCCTGGCAGTGCAGCCTGAGATGCTGCTAAGCATTTCCAGTGGGCTCAGATTGAATAGCATACAATTCCTCCATTCAGCTGTGAAAACACCTCCCTGGAATTATCCTGTAGCTGATCAGGATGAGGTAGGTTACCTCTGGCTTGTCTGTAGCACTTCAGAGGAAAGGAGAGCATCTCACCTTTCTGGAGGGATACTTTCTGCTTAATCCCTGTCACTTAGAAACTGTTTTTTATGTTCTGCAATAAACGCAAAGCTCCTAAAAAGTCCCATCCATTGCAATATGTGTTAATCCTGCTCTACATTTTGCTAAATTCTTAACCTGAATGACATAATCTAACATTAAGTTCCACAAGTTTAGATGCTATGTGGAAAACATTTCACTGTACCTGCCTCTGTGGTAATTGAATGCCCTTCCACTTCCTGCATGAGGCATTAATTTTGCCTTCTCCTTCCTTTGATATTTTTATCTATTGCAGCCCTCACTTATCTATTGCCTCTTGAAACCAAGCAAAGCCAATCATTCTCATCTCTCTTTATGCCACCGTCTCTTTACTCCTCTGGGGTTTTGCCCCTCCGTTTCTGGTTTGGTTTCTGTGATGTCTGCCTTGATATCCTTTCTTGATATCCATCTGAAGTTAGAGACAAAATGAGTGGATGGCTTTGTTAGTGCCTGGGTTTCACTTCAAAAGCTCAGAGGGAGAGTGCCATTTCAAATGAAGGTGCATCACAGTTTCATCTTCTGTATTTTCCATCCTATTATGTACATTTACAATCAGTACACCTGCCTATGCAAGTTACTGATGCTACCAGGTATTCAGGTTATTCCATATTCTTAGAGGAAGAAATGTCTAAGTGCTGTGATAGCTTTAATTACCTGTCAAGATATTTGCAAAAATGTAATGGTGGCTGCTATTTGCCATCCAGAAAGTGCACTCAGGTTCTCTAGGATGAATTATGCTGGAAGAAGTGAATTTGCCATCCTTATCAAAATTATCAGTTTGCATTACTTTCCATACAGATAATAATTTCAACTCAGCTAAGTGATTTCTATGTTTTAGCCCTGAAGTCCTTCATGCTCTCCAAAGAGTTAAATCCATCACATGCTTGGTGTCGGCCTCAGGGATTTTACAAGGACAAAACCTGGTATTTTAGTATTGTTAGCTTTTTCTTAAAGGATGGTAGTCTTTGCGATGGGTACCTAATTTAATTGAGGGAGAAAATGCTTGAAAAGGTACAGTTGGCTTCAGCTCTGTGATGTCTGAGACATGGATGAATGAATCACCAGGGTGGAAAAATTGCTTGCTTTTTTTCCCCTTGATAGCTCCAGCATGGTGTCAGGCTGGAACCTGCAAATTTATAGCTTCAAATCAGCTGTGGATATGTAGATGCCACATGGATTGTCCGTTCACTTGCAGGTCAGACTGCAGGCCTGGCATGCCGTGTGCAAGCTGCTGTAGATACAGGGCCACAGCTATTCATGAATTCTGAGCTGGTTTTCTGCCCTCTCCCTTGGTTCATCTGCAAAACTTCAGGCCTCTTTCCTGGCCAGGAATTCCATCATTGTGAGACCTCAAACACTTTGTCCCTAACAGATTTGGAGTAAATGAATAGTAAAAATGCTGATGGTGACAAAGACACTAATAAAATTCTCCTAGAAATAGTGAAACCAGAGTCTCATGGACAATGATTGATGTGCCTATGAATTGATATGGGTGAGTAGAAGGCTGCTGAGCTCACGATTTGTCAGACTGACCAGGGTTGCTGCATTGTTTCTTCTAATTCCCCTCCTGGTTGGTATCCATCTGTTGTCTCTTGTCTTAGCATATTAATTTAGGCTTGTAATTGCATCCCATTATCAAAGGGGGAAAAAAAAAGCTTTTAAAATGAATGAGTGTTGGAATTTAACCCCATCCATAAAACACTCCAGTCTTCTTGCTATTCCGCAGTTCTGGTCTGTAGTCCCACTCCTGGCTTTGCTGCTCTGCCAGACAGATACACCTCCCTGCATTTCTCACTTCACTTGTCCATTCTTCTAGCACCCTGTTCCTGTCCTTCTGGCCCACATGTTTCATGTCACTGTCTGTGTACTGCCTTGAGGACTCCTGAGCAAAGCTGAGACCTCAGGAGCCTATGATGTGGCTTTTGTTCATCGAGGTGTCCTCAACCTGTCAATGTGCTCCTGTTGAAAAGAAGATGGCAGAGAAGAGATGGAGCACTGGAACAGGCTGTGGAGTTTTTCTCGCTGGAGACTTTCAAAACCTGCCTGGATACGTTCCTGTGTGATCTGCCTTAGGTGAGCCTGTTTTGGCAGGGGGGGTGGACTAGATAATCTTCAGATGTCCCTTCCAATCTCTACCTTTCTGTGATTCTGTGAAGGGTTTTCTTTTACATAGTGGCTGGATATCTACTGTTTTCCTGCCTTTCTCTCTCTCGGTAGGATTCTCTCCATTCAGCCTCATGACCTCCCACAACCCATGCAACAGTCTCCCTCCTGGGAGCCTCCCAGGTGTCTTGCCTCTGAGACAAGTGCCTCTCCTGAAGATCCTCTCATTGGTCTCTTGAAGGTTTCCTGGGAAGGAGACAGTGACCTTTATCTGGCTAAGCTTGGTGGAGTTAACCTGTCCTGTCAGCAACTTCCTCGTCAATGCAACTCTGCAGGGTGACTTTCAAAGTGCTAAGGAAGAGGACCACACAGAGAGAAGTGAGCAGTTGCCTTTCTGCCAAGCTGTCTTGAGGACTTCAGGGACTACTTACCCTCAAGGCACCATGCTCTCACAGAGGAGAGGACTGGGTGCCTTGCTTGTATCGTGAGGGCTTGAAGTCACATTGTGCACAGAGGCTCCCAGGTGTTGAGCAGAGTCATGAAAGGATGGAGATGCTGGCTCTAGGAGACTTGTTGGTGGGTTGAAAGGCTCCAGGAAGTACACTGATGCTTGAGTCGTTTGGACTACATGTGCCCTGAGAGTCCTAAAAGGATGTGAGCCTCTTGAGATCCCTTAATTCTCACTGCTTCCAGCTGGGAGTCTTCAGAGTGGGCTTTTCAGTTCAGTCAAGGTTTACAATGTTGGGGTTTGGGCTCAAAAGTGCTGCTGGTGGTCGTGTTGTGGCAAAGTAGACCCATTCTCAGGTACCAAATCCCTGAAGGTCTTATATTCGTACTTAGCTCTGTCATTGCACTGCAGGATACTCTAGACCATGATTTGTGAAAGCCCTTAAAGCTGTGTTTGAGCACTTTGAATTAGACTTTCCTACCTTACAGAATCATTGTGAAGGGAAAATAATAATTCAGGGTATATTTGATCCTATGGGTAAATGGAGTTGGCATGGTGTAGTTGGGTGGGAAACTTAACACGAGATGCAAAGTACTTCTGAGGCACTTAGATACTGGAAGTGCTTCTGTAAAGAAAATCTGGAGTAACGGTTTGGTTTGTGGTTTCATTGCTAATTGACACAGGGCATTATCTCTGCATTGGAAGAAGGCACCAAGGTAACTGTTTAGTATAGAAGATGTAGAATGTCTCCATTTGTAAAAGGTCCCAAAAGTTTCAAGCAGGTGAGGGATGCGTGGCAATTAAGGCTATGGTTTCAAGCAGCAGATGCTGAAGTGCTCATGCTACTGTTGCATTCAGCATGCTCCACAGGATGGCAAAGGGTGGGCATTGGCCAGAGTAAATTACACATAGTCCCAGAGCTGCTAGGATCTCTGGGCCCAGACTTGTTCCCAAGCAGTTGAGCTGTTCCTGAAACTCATCCTGATCCCGTGGCATATCTTGACTGAACCCTCTCCTTCCCAAATAGCTTTCAGTCTTGCACTGCTGATATCAAGTCTTGCTCTTTAGGATCCACAGATATGCCAGAACTGTCAGGTCCTGAGCCCTTTGTATGTGGCTGTTGGGAATAAAATGAGAGAAGAGCTTGAAGAGGTACTTAAACCAAGTATTTTGGCACTGATATCAACAGAGGTGAAAGTGTGCCAGCTTAAATTAAGCATTAGTTAGAACAATACAAAATTAGTGCATCTTAGGGGAAAGAAATGTAGAGCTGGAAAGGCAAGATAACCCTAAAATAGGTAAGCATCTTATCAGAGTCTGTGGTTCTGTATGGTCATCATCAACACCATTAGTACATCTTAATTTTGAATTAAGAAACTTAGGAACTGAGGCGGAGGAGAGTAAAGAATTAAATAGAGCTTAAAGATGCACAAAATAGTAAAAAAATTGCTGGGACTGAATTTCCTATCCTGTACAAGATATTTTATCTCATTTGCCTATTACTCCTTCTACCCGTCTGACAACTACTGAGCTGACAACTACATGGTTAAAAAAAAAAAAAGCTAAAGGAGAAGCAAGTGGTGTAGACAAGACACACAGGCATTGTTGTTTGCTGACAAATCTCAGGCAAGTGCATGGTCTGACATGCACATGGGTGGGCCAGCTGCAGGCACAGGCTGAGCAGGACCTTTCCTATGGAAGCAGGCTGCTCAGAGTAGCAAAATGGCAGGATCTGCCACTGAAAGAGGAGACTGGTACTAGCCACTTGAGCAGTAAGCACTGGCAGCCTCTGCCTCCTTGCACTACAGGCAGGGTGGGGCAGCCTGGTTCCTGCCTGGCCAGGAGCAGGTTTGATGGTATTTGGTCCTTCTGTCTCCCTTGGCGGAGTTTGTCCCAGCACCAACTGTTGCTACTCTGCCACAACCCAGTGTCAGAGCCTGCATAGTCAGAGGCTTGGATTTGGTGCTTTTATTGCTGTCACGTGGATCTGATTTCCTGCCAGGGAAGAGAGTTTTTCTATTTAGAAGACAATCTTTCCAGGGTCTTGTCACTGCTAATATACAAGACCTTTTGTCCTTGGTGTCAACACTAAATTTTGCCTGTGCTGCTGGGTATTTTTGAACTAGCTCTGAACCTGTTTTTACAGGCACACACATGCATGCTTGTACTTATGCAACACCCATTAACGGGAAAGAACACTCACTATAAACACATGCACAGAGCCATATGGACACATGCTCATTAATTGAAACCAGGCCCATGTACTGAATCTCTTTGTTAGCATCCAAATCCTGGCCAATCTGCCGGTACTTATGAGATGCAAGACTGGAGCACTTCCATTGTCTGTCACTTAAAAGCTGGAAATTATTTTGCTGGCCCCTAGCCCTTGCTCCCATATTCTTTGAGAAATAGCATTGACTTTTTTTTTTTAATGCACATGTGGGTATATTTGTATTTTGTGCAGTATATTACAGGTAAGCTATAGCTGATCCTTACTCCTATGCAGATGGTTAGCTCAAGGCATACAAATAACTTAAGTTGTCAGATCCAGCTTAAGTGGACAGAAACACTGTGAACTCCACAGGAGGGAATTTATTCTTTTAAGTATACTGCACACACTGGAAAACAGTCTTCTAATGATAAAAAGACTTAATTTGAGAAAAATATTGAATACCCAGGAAATATCACAATTAAGTTTGGTGTGAACCTGCGTTAGTTGCTTTGACATCCCAAACCATTCACCAATCTTTAAATATAAGAGCACATGGTGTTTCAACACAGGACCATGCCTTACTAAGCAGGCACAGTGAGAGCAGCTTTTGGGAGAGGTCAGAGCTTGGTAGCAGTAAGGATTGCAGAGCGCGAAGCCTTTGCCTTAGTCCCTGTAGATATTGGAAAGTATGAAGAGAGTGAGATGGAGGTCTCCAAGCTGGACACAGAGGTATCTTCACATTAAGGCTGTTAAGTGCTTTCAGGATAATTCAGAGGCAGTGTCTGCCTCTGCCACAGTTTTCTGTGTGATGTTGTGGGGGGCAGTCAGATCACTGTGGCTATTTACTGAGACTAAGTTTGTGTATGTGTGCCACTTTATTCTCTCATCAGAAAAGTATCTTATGTGGCCACACATAAAGGCATCTTAAGAGCTCTCTGCAGTGACTGAGATCTGGTTGTGTGAGCAGATCGCTGTATTCTGCACAGTGCTTTATGAGCAGAAGACGCAGCTGGGTCTGATGTCGTGAACATGTACATCTCCTTATCATGACCTGGGTATGGAAAATTCTGCCCTGGAAGCCATGGCTCCAGCAGCCTCTGCAGTGAGCAGTGTCCAGCCTTCAAACATGCCAAACTCTGGCTTTTCTTCCTGAGATTTTTCCAAAAGTTTTAGTCTGCCTGTCTGTGCTAAAAGAGCCTTTCTTTGGAGGGGGCAGGGAACTGCAGTGACCAAGAGTGGAGTGAGCAAGCCAAGCCTGGCAACAGCTTTGCCTGCTAAGGGAGAGTGTTCCAGGCATGGAGACTTGGGAAAGGTGCACCAACTGGCAGAGAAAGCTTCCTTGCAAGCATTTTAAGTCATCCAGTTGAATCCATGCTTTGCACCAATATTGCAGACCATAATTTTTCCAATGACTTAGTATTTTAAAACACACTATATATATTTGATCTGTCTTCTCTCTAAAAGACCATCAGGATGATTGCCAGTGATTTAGTGTGCCCATACTGGGGTGAGGGGAAGCAGATCATTAGGCTTCAAATACAGCCTGCCATCTGGATGGGCTCAATGCGCAAGAAAGCGTAAAGTTGGGATTCAAATGTGCAACCCTTGGTTCTCAGCCAAGACAGACCTTGTGCTCAATTGTTTAAAAACAGATCTATGCAGACATGACTTCTTGCAGAGGACAAAATGGGCTGACGGGAGCCCTTGGGATCTGCTTTGTAGAATCATTACACTGAAGCACATGGGAGCTGTGCTTTGAGTGCATGAAGGTATTTATACATGGGCTGTTGGTGTCTTGGTAGTGGCACCTAACATTAATTGATCATTCTGACGTTTATCTTTGTGTTCTTTTGTTTCCCATCCAGAGGTTTCACATTGGTGGGAAGTATTCTGATGTTTACCAGATCAGGAATCCTGACCTAAGGTGACTCGTAGCTTAAGGAAATGCACACAAACTTCCTTGTACCTCTGTGTGCAAGCAAGAAAATGAATACAGCCAGCTCTATGGAGAACTTTACAGCGGGTTGTAGAAACCCACTCTTCTCTCTGCCTTTACCACAGACTCTGAATATGATGCTGAGCAAATCACACACACACAACTTTTCAGTAGTGGCCACAAACTGTTTCCTTTTGTACATAGAGGCATCCAGCCACTGTGGTGGCCAAAATTAATGGTCAGCATTGCATCTTTTTAGCTGTGATCCGCCTATAAATCAATCCCACTGTCTCTAAAATGCCTGTGATAACAGTTTGGTTTTGTAGGGGTGACTGGAAGACAAAAGTCTTTTTGAGTTTTGGAACTGCTCGGCAGTGATAATAATGAGGCAAATCAAAAAGCCAAGGAGGGAAGCAGAGTTTTGTATGCTGTGCAGCGTGCTGCTGGCATGCAGATAAATATGGCCACAGAGTGAATAAGGATGATAGCTTCATGCACAGAGCACTTCTGTGTGCTGACTGAGGCAGTGGGTCCAGGAGAAAGAGGAAGAATATAGGAACAATTAATTAAAACTGTACCTCTGTTATTATTACTGTTTCTAGAGTTTGGTCCTTCTCCACAATCCATTTGGTATAAAAGGGCAAGGGTTGGTGGGAATAAAATGCTTATTTTTAGAGACTCTTGTGGGGTTGAAACTTACATTTGATATCAAAAGCCATTTCCTGTCCATATTTGAAGTTGGTATCATGCTATTCTGCAGCAGTTGCTAGTGGAAACTGTTCATGTGTTGGTTCACTTCCATTATCCATCACTCTGCTCTGCAGTTCAGGAACTGGAAGGCGTGCAGGTGGCTTCATTTTAATATCTATTTAAAGTGTAAATGGCTGTCTGCAGTGCCCTTTGAAAAGGCAAGGGCTATTGGAAGCTTTCAACACTGATAGGAACTGGGAGTGCACATGTGATAGAGTGGCAAACGTGATGCAAGATAATTGCTGATGGCTTTGAGGATTAAAGCTGAGACATTTGCCCTTTGAGTAGCTGTGGGAGCTCTGGGAGCTCGCTTCCCAGTAGCTGTGGCTGTACTGGGAAGCAAGAGGAAGGCAGTACCCAAGGAAGCAGTGCGGTGGGGATGGCATGGCATGTGCCAGACAGCCCACTACTGGAATAGTTGGGGATCAGATCAGGAGAAGTGTGCTTTTGGTTGAATAATGACAAGTGGTGCATACACTGTGCCTGTTAATCTGGCTGTCTTGAAGGTGGGAATGCAGATAGTAGCCTTGATTTGCTTATCAGGAACAGTCTAGCATAAGGTTTTGGTAGACCCAGAAGACAGAGGTAGTATAATTTCTCTCTCTTATACTAGAAATCTGTCTTTCTAGATCTACTGGAGGTGACTTTGCAGCCATGCTCTCAACCTCTGTAAAATAGGTTACGTGAAATTATGAAAGTTGAGATTAATCCATGCATATGAAGTATGCTGTTATAAACAGAGCAATTCCAGACAGTGAAAGAGATGAGAAGCAAGAGCTCAGGGTCTGTGGCTTCCTGTCCAAAGCATCTTCTCATTGAGAGAGCACTGTGATCCATTTTGCTTGGATCCCATTAAGATCAGTGATTCTGGAGAGAGGATTATGGTTACAACATAGGGACATGGAGTTCTTCTTTCAGCTTCACTTGGCATGACCTGTGTGGCTGTGCAGTGTTTTCCACCTGAATTGCACCTAGATCTGACTCTGATGTGGCACCAAATCTTTGCTGATATTTGAAGACGTGCAACACAGCTAGAATGGTCAGAAAGTTAGCAACAGACTAACTTTCCTGACGATGGCTTCTTTGAGAAAGTAGTGCTTTTATCTATAGTATATGTGCTGACCTAAGTGGCATTGATTTTCATCTGGACAATAAAGGGCTCCTGCATGACTCCCAGCTTGCTGCTCTGCTAAATTTTGCTTCCATCTCTGCAGTAGGGAGAGGGTAGATGTCATGTAGGAAAGGATTAAAGGAAACTGTTATGGTAGAAAGCATCTGCTTTTCATTAAGTTTTGCCTTCAAAGCAGATAGTGCAAAAATATTCTTTTTTCTGTGAGTGTAAAAATAAAACAGGAAAGGGAGACCCCACATGGGAGAAGTTCAGTGTAAATGCTTAGTATATGTCAAAGACATAGTCATCTGAATGTGAATATACATAAGGGCCAGAGTGCAGTAACGGCACACTGGACCTTGACTGTGCTTGATTCTTCATGACCAATATCTGCTTGAGGTTTGTGAATCCTGACCTGAATGCCCTGGTTTGGTACTTGCATTGTGACAGTAATACGGAAAGGTTCTCCTTGGCAGCCTGTCTCACCACCCATTGCTGCTCATGAGCTGCAGGCACAAGGGAAGCAGGCAGCTGCCCAGGACCGCAGCTGGGGAGGTGGTGAGGGCTGAGCTGGCAACCAGCTTTACCTGTGCTGGCACAAAGCAAGCATGGCCTAAACAGCTGATTCCCCCCTCCTGCCTGGGTGACAGGGTATCCCTTCCTTGCCCTCCAAGCTTTATGCTGCCATGGAAGGCTCAGTTGAACGCTATGGGGTACTGGACCAGTCCTGCCCCCAGATCGCTGCTAAATTGCCTGCTATGTCCACAGCCTTTCCCTTGTCCCAAGTGCACTGCACTGCAGATAGAGCCTGTCATGTCCCCTTTGGTTTCTGCTCCTAGGGAGGCAGTCTGGGAGGTGACAGATGAGGGATCTGTGTGCTGAGGGTGCAAATGGCTAGAGGGAAAGGGAGGTATCTTCTCCAACACCTGAGAGGATAGGCTGAGAGGGCAGAAGGAGGCACTTGTCCAAAGTACAACAGAAACTCCCAGAACCCCATAAAGCCATGACCTTTTCCTTGGACCTCTCTCACCTTTTCCAGAGCTTTGATGACTGGATTAAACAAATGCTTTATAAGTTGCAGAATCGTCTGAATTTGAATGGGAAAACTCACCTTCTATGCTCAGCTTCATTTATCTCCTGTTGTTTGGGCTCTACCACACTTCCACCCCATAATTCCCTTTTCCCCAGCAAGAGAGCAGTCATGCCTCTCTATGGGCATGCAATTATACAGCAGGGACACCTAGATTTACTGCACCACAAATAAAAACTTTGCCTTTATTGCAGCAAGGTCATTGCAAATCTTCTGGCAGGCATGTGGCAAAAAAAGCAACAAATTCCCTGATCTTTTTGTCTCCCTGCTGTGGGGTTTTGAGGTCTCTACTGGGTGT
>JAVSBS010024593.1:0-31826 GCA_033124195.1 Coracias cyanogaster | reverse complement strand
TCCGGGGGGGTGGCGGCGGCGGCGGCTCGCCGCGCTGTCCCCGGGCAGGGCGGGGACGGGCGGCCCCTTCTGCGCCCGCCGGCGGCGGCCCCGCGCTGCGCGTCGTCTCCTGCCCGTCGCTTGCTGGCTTGGGTAGCAGCTCCCTGGTTTGTCTTGAGATGGAGAATTTATGAATCGAAGCGGGGGGGAGTGGAGCCGTGCGGAGGCTGGGTCAGGTTGGGAAAGAGGAGAGCCCGGAGAGAGCGTGCGGTTGCGTCTGACATGTGCACACACCGTGCCGGTCTTCGCCGGGTGGTGCTCCTGCTAATAAAGCGCTGGTTTCTCAGACTGGTGCTACCCTGGGAACGCTGTTTGATCTGCCTGGGGTTTTTACTCGCTAGTATTTGTGTTACAGTGCGTTATTTTCCCCGTTAGCTCTTCATTACGGTGAACACGTTAACAGAAGATTGGATAATGTATTTCCCACACCCTCCTCTTGTTCCTATTATTCGATGTGGCTGATGATCTACTGGCAGCAAATTTTTCCCTCTATGCTGTTAGGATTTTCTAATTATAAACACACAAAAAAAGCTTCTCCCCTGAGCACACACCCGTGTTTGCTTTCCCCTTCTTTTCTCATCCTGCTGTTGATACCCAGCTCCATCACGGTGATTTTGGAGCTGCAGGAAATGTAGCTTTGTCTGCTGAAAGATTTCTATAGAAGCTTCTGTAGGCAAAGGGAGCCAGAGAGGAAGGTCTGCTTTAGGCGTAATGGTGTCTGGGGCTTTCTTCCCTGCCAGGGAGGTATAGCTGTGAAGTGTACAGTAATTAATTTAGCCCAACATTGGGAGAGAAGGAGGAAGAAGGATTTTATTGGAAAAAAATAAGGGTTGTTGTTGGTTTTTTTTTTTTTTTTAAGTTGCAGATGTAAGATCTGAGTGACTATTTCAATGACCTTTATGATTTCTATTTCAGACAAAAGGCAGAAGCCTAGTAGAGTGGTATTTGTCTTCTCCTTGCCTCATCCTTTGTTCTCCTTGGGTTTAGCTTGTCACTTCCCAGGGCTTGACTGGCCCTTGTTGGGGCACCAGCACCTCTCAGCCATGACTCTCAGAAGTGCTGTTCTGGCAGGTGATTTTTTTTTTTCTCCAACTGCTTATTTCACATCTTCTCTGCTGTGCAAGGTCTTTCTTTATTCTTCTGATCCTCTGAGTCTCTCTTCTCTGTCTTACTTACGCTTCAGTATTTCTGTCTTGCCAAACATTGTGCTGGTTCCTTTACCTTCCCCATTCTCTCTGCTTTTTGTCCACTCGTGATTTTTCTCTCATATTTGCCCTCTTTCATATACCTCCTCCATCTTTCCCCCCTCCCCCTCCTCTTTTTCAGTTCTGGTTTTTATACCCTGTCTTGCTTTTTCCTTTCTGACACTTCACTTCCATCCACTGCCTTACTCTACCTTTCTCTGGACATTTTTTTTGCCATGCTATTCCTTTGGTTGTTGTCCTCCTCCATCCTTTCTCCTGGCTTATATACATAGATATAGATATGTAAATATATCTCAGCTTCATTCCAGATCTTCCATCTTCCAGCTGAAACAAAGGAAGGACTCATGCTGATAGGCTGATCCTACTGCATCGCTTTCTCAGCACCTGAAAGATGCTGCTCCTGCCCATCCTCAAACACATGTATTGGGTAGACTGAAGAATTAAGTGTGTGGGGCAGTGTTCCTGAATTCAGAAGTGGGCTTGAGAAAGCAGCTTGCTCAGGCTGCACTGTGAGCAGAGCAGTTACTGTGCTTCCACTCACAGTACCATAAAAGGATTGTAAGCCCCCTGAACCCAAGGCACTAAAGGCATTTCCTTCACATTTCTGTGTTTCTGAGTTTTCATAATGAAGAGTCTATAATTTTAGATAAGAGACACTGCCATTTATTTGAATTATCCCTTGAATCCTGGACTGATCCAGAATAAGACCTCATAAAGTGCTTTTCGGTTTTGCCATTTGTTTTGTTTTATACATTTGTTAACACACTTTTGTGCAGCTTTTGGGAGAGGAATGCTTTTCCTCTCAGCAGAGCTGAGCTCTGCCTCTGAAAAGGGCTCTGTGTGGGGCGAGGCTGGCATCTTCGCTCGACAGCTTCCCTTTTTTTCTGGAGCCTGAGGGAGAGGAGAGATCTGTGACTGTAGGATCATATGCATTGGGTGGGAGATGGAAGAATAGATGCAAAACCCCAAAATGCTACATTAACCTCAGGGGCTGAGGGTGGAGTTGTTTAATAATATTTTCCCCTGACTATCACCAACTACAAACAGCATCATTGAGGATCGAGGGCAAATGTAAGATTTTGGTATTTAAATAGGACTTTTAGTTTTTAAAAATCTGATTTAATAATTAAACTCTTTTTTTGTCTTTAAAAGCATACTACTATCTGGCTGGAATGAAAACAGCTCCATCCCACAGATACCACCTCCGCTTTCTGGCAGCTTACCTGACTCATAAAGAGAGTGGGGGATTTTATATGCCACCTACATCAACTCAACATTTTCTTTTGTGGTGAGAGTTAATCACTACCCTTGTCATATTATTTCACCGACCCTCTTGAAGATATGATCTACCAGGGGGGATTCTTTATCTTTCAAACCAGCCTTAAAACTTCTTACATAGAATAGAGGGTTTTTTTCTGTATTTGGTGAAAATACACAGGCAGTCCATTGCAATAAGGGTTTCTGTGTTATATTTTAAAACCTGGTGTTTGCCCCAGGATCAGGTAAGAGAGAATTTCCATTTGCAGGGGAATCATTTCTGACATGAGATATGCATCCCAACTGTCCAGGTAGCACCAGTTGAAGGTAGAGGACCACTCCCTCAGGTAATCATTGCAGGAGCTGTGTGCTGGGGAAGAAACTGTGGAGCTGATCAAGGATTTAAGAGGGCAGAGTTTTATCAGCAGAGGCAATGTTTATATTGGACTAACAGAGTCAGGAAAAATGGACGTGCTCTTGGGCACATAAAACCTCTCCTTAGAACCTGTTTGTATAACCTACGTGACCATGTGTCTTGAGAGGAGAGAAGTTATATTTAGACTGATACTTGTCAAGCACATGAAAGAAGACAAGAAGATGGAAATAAGAATAAGACACAAAGATGACAATGCAATAAATACAGCGTGCGCAAGATGCAATGGAAGAACGGGTGGGAGTAACTGAAAGTGCACCTCCAGGAAGGTTATTGGGAGTTGCAAAGAGGACGTGAGTTACCTTGAAAAGTGAGAGCAAGCTTGAATGGAAAAGCATGTGACCTTTTTGCAGAACTGTGAATTCTTGAAATGAGGTATTGGGAGGGCAGAGAGGAAGGAACAGTTGAGACAGCTCTGGAGCTCAGCACTGAAGAGAAATCTTAGTCTGAAGGAGGGCCAGGGTAAGCACTTGGTAAGTCTCCTAATTGACACAAGGGCAGGCAGAGTAAAGGAATGGGAAGGAAAGGGGAAAACCAAAAGAACTGAATTGAACCATTGACAAATGTGGTTGAAGGAAGGGTAGGGAAGCTGCTGCCATGTTGACAGAAAGGGAGAAGTCCTCTTTGAGTCTTCTATAGGACCTGGAAAATGATTAACAAATGGTGTGCTACAAGACAGGAAGCAGGGAGCATCCCATCAGGAATTAGCTGTTTGACCATACCCAGTATAAATATGGGTTATTTCCACTCTTGATGTAGTATATAAGCCTCTTTAGTATATAAGCCTCAAAATGCATTGCAGATACAGCAGCTCTGTCCTGAAGCTAAGGATGCTGCAGCTGTCTCAGCCTTCCCGCCACACCTTCCTCTTTATCCCATGCCAGAATTAATCACGTTCTCTCCTTTCCTGCACTGTGGGTCTTCCGCCCGGCTCTGATTGTCCTTCTTATCGATTATGCCTGCTTAATAACTGGGGCACAACTCAAGATAAGGACTCAGGAGTCACCTGCAAAGATGTGCTTCTGGAAACAGAGGCACTAATGAGCTCTGGGGAGGATGTGTACTGAGAGAGGCACCAGCAGGGAGGAAGAAGAGCAAAAGATGAGCATTTCATCTGAGGAAGAAACGGGTTGGGAGACTGTAGCAGTGGGGAAACTAAAGGTATGGAAGCCTCAGGGGGAAAGTGAGTGTAGGAGGATGGAGCCAAGGACGGTTAAAAATAACAGTATGCTACAGGTAACGTGGCATTCCACTGGCATTTTAAAGCAGCCTTTGAGAACCCGTCTGTGTTTTGAAAAGTGAGCCTTATGTTTAATTGTTCTAATTGCCACTAACCAGCCAGGACCACTGGCATTTTGGGGCTGTCATTTTGTCCAGCAACTCCCATTTTCTTCGCTGCTAGTCTAGTGCTTGCAATCAGGTCTTCAGCAGAGAGCTCTTTGCACCCTGCCTGCCATAAATATGGATGTATCTCTATGCTTTGATTTCTCTAGAAGGGAGATGGCCTTTTTTAGCCTATGTTAATAGGGTGACTAGCACACTAGATCCATGTGATAGTGATGCTGTCACAAATTAGAGCTAAATTAAAACACTATCTACAGGCAGTTTGTACAATTTGGAATTCGGGCATGGGCTAACCTGGACTGAAAGCCATTTTTCCAGTGTTTCTGGAGAACTGCAAGCTTTCCAACCCTGTGGCTGTTCAAAGAAACATGTTAGTCTCTGTACGAATACAGAGGGTGAGACCAAGAGGAAGCAAACCTGCTGGGGCTTTAAACCTCCTGGCACTTGTAACAGATGTGAGAGAAGGGAAGGAAGGAACAGTAAAGAACAATAAAGAACAATAAAGAATAAAGGAAGGAGAAGTGCAAAGTGAAGGACCTCTGTGCATTTTGATAACAATTCTTCAGTAGCACAACAACATGGAACAGAAGGACATTGTCAATTAATATAGAGCAGTTATTTGCCATTGCCAGAGCCATATCCTAGAATTAATTTATTTTTTAAGTCAGGTTTTGTCTTTGAACT
This sequence comes from Coracias cyanogaster, assembly GCA_033124195.1. Taxonomy (NCBI): domain Eukaryota; kingdom Metazoa; phylum Chordata; class Aves; order Coraciiformes; family Coraciidae; genus Coracias; species Coracias cyanogaster. The sequence goes on along the minus strand of JAVSBS010024593.1, from coordinate 26,864 downwards.
ATGGAAGCTATTGTTTTCTTTATCTTTTTCCTCTCCTCTGTTGCTGTCATCCTCTCACTTCCAAGTAAGGATGTAAATGAGGTTACTTCTTCTCATCTGCAGCACAAATTTATCCATGAACATTTTTAAATGGTTTATTGTCAGTTCTTGTGCCAGAGTTTACTTCTGCCTTCAATAATTCTTGTGTCCTTAGTGCAAACCCCTACCTATTTCTGAAGAGTAGCCAGCTCCTCTCTTTGATGAAGCTTCGCCATGCTGTCCCAAATGTGCTTTTCTCCTCTCTTTCTATCTAACAGACTCTCTGTTTTCCTGCCTTGTACAGAAGGTGACCTGTAACACTGAGAGGACTCTTTGCCAGTGGTAATGTGATCTAGTGGCTGCAGCAGAGGAAGGTGTCAGCAGTCCTGGATTGTATTCCCAATCCAGTTATTGGATGATGTGAGATGTGGGGAAGGACATTTATCTTTGTTTCCCCACAGGCTCCAGTAATAGTCACACATCTCCATTTTACAGTAAATTGCTGTTACCTTGCCAAATTAATTATTAATACACACATTACAATATTTTCAGTATCCTGTAGCAGTGAAATCTGACTCTGTGCCACTCTCTGCCCTTTAGCTTGTGGCGTGGCATGCAGTGCTTTTGGATGTACCTGTGTGATATCCACAGCTCCTGCATTTACGTGGCATGTTCCCGGGCACTCATGCTTTACAGCCTTGATCAAGCAGCTTTCACATATTCCTGACTTTTTCATTAATTGCATTCATTCCACTAGTTTTCATTAATAATTTTCAGGACTTGCTGAAATGTGAGTAGTATAACAGGGAAAAGATGATTGAAGAGACTCTCAGGAGGTATATTGGTCATGATTGATTACTCCTGCACACGTTGTGCCCTCACTTGGCTCTTTCTCCTCACGTAGAGGGAGAGCTGGTGATGCTGCCCAGGTCTGTTGAGCCTACATGTATTAGACCATATGGATATGATCATGTGATGTGTGGCATGACGCTTGCTTAAAAAATTTTCCTGGGCTTATTTCACCCATGCTGTTGAGGATATGTGGTAATACTTATGTTGTGATATACCCATCACATCATTCTTAAAAGCCTTGATGACCTGATCTTCATTCTAATTTGGGAACATAGCTTTCCACTTCAGCATGGTTTTATATCCGTACGTATTATACCTGGACAACATGGTATGGCCAGAGTAAACATCCTAGGGTATGATCCCCACTTTTGTTTCCTTTTGCTACACAAATTATCTGTAGTGCTGGAAAAAGTCACAGAAACCCACTGAAACTTGGAGATGGGACTTGTGGGAGGAAGAGGTGCCACACATATCTGCGTTCATTCCCACATAACTCCTGCCTCAAGTCAGAAGCAGCTCTCATCTCCTTGGGCTGCTTCTTCTCCCTCTCATATTTTTGGCCATGGCTGAATTAGCAAATTTTTAATAGATGCCTTTTTCAGCACCAATTAAAATAATCTGGAATTTTGATAATTCTCTGTTACTCCATAAAATCCATAAAAATGGTTTGCTCAAATGCCATAGCACTTCTTTAGGCTTATTATCATTACTAGTTTAGAGACCACGGCCCCATTGTAGAAGGAGATTTTTAGATATAGCAGATCCAGTGAGTTTAGGGTCTTCTGCTTTTCCAGAGAAATGGAAATGATAAGGTCAAAGATCAAGTGATTTTCATTTTTGATATGGCACAAAGCAATTTATTTTGAATCTGCACTTTTTATTTTCAGCAGCACAGTTCATCATGGAATAAGTAAAGCACCTTTCTCATGTGTAATGGTGTCACGTTAAGGGTGAGGGTGTGACATTTTCTTGCCACAGCCCCAAGGGTTTGCACTGAGCAGTTTTGCAAAGTCTAAATGTATGTCTGAGAATTCTGTCTCAGAACCCTGGCTAAGGTTTTACACTGAGATAGTGTAGAAGTTAAACCAGATAGGTTTGGTTTATTAAAGAGACAGATACAATAGGTTTGGAATTGCTGTTTATGAATGCACTAGCTGCAAAAATGAAAATCAAGCTCACGTTAGTAATTCCTGGGTAACATCCAACACAGAGGCCCAAGCCTTTGTAATAGCACTAATATAGAATAGTAGTGTTAGTAAAAGATATTCCATACATTGAAGGCACAGTTCTTACCAAGAAGGCATCTCTATCTTAGGTGGAGGAAGAGGAGTACAGCCCCTCAACCATCTTTGCTAGACTGTCAGTCTTCTCCCCCTCCATCGCATGCACAGAGACTTATTCCCTTCATGATTTTTAATGTCCTGATCCTGTCTGTCCCTGCCTTCTAGGTGATTTTTACCATGATTTGCGTGGAGAGTTGAGTGATACGGTCATGTATATTTAGTATGTACTCTGTTAGGCTCATTACCATACTTAGGGGTGCAAACTTTAGTATTAATTTTGATGTTAATTAGGCAAAGGTTTTTGCTCGAACACTATGGCCTTCAAGATTTATGTAAGAGCTGTTTGCTTTTGTTGGTTTAGCCAAAACGGGACTGTCTTATCTTCACAAGGCTCCCTCCTTCAGCTGTTTGGCATGCCAGCTCAGCGGGTCTCCACCCGCAGAGATAACATGAGAATCTTGTAGTTGCAAACACCTTAACCTTTCTCCTAAAGCACACTAAATTAGCCTGTATTCCTGTCTCATGGCAAGCTAGGCCGCTATCCCACAAATAGGTCGTTAGTGTTACAGATGCCAGTCACCTATGATTTTTGTTCTCACACCCATCTCCAGTAGTCTGTATTTGCCAGTCACCAAGAAGATATGTAGAGCTTGTGATGCTGCCAAGTAGCTGAGCTGCTGTGATGCCTCACTTGCTTCTCCTGCCCACAGGACTGTTCCAGGTCAGTTGGACGTCATCTCTCTGTATGCGGTTAGCAAGCTCTGACCTCTCCTTGCCTTCAGAGCAACTTTGCTGAGTTAGTTTAAGGACAGGAGCTAAACCCTGTACCAGGACACAAACTTGCTGCTGACAGTTTGACCCCCAGTGGGTCCAGTTGAGTTGAAGTGGGTTATAAAGGAGACAGGAGCCTGTTGCTTGAGGAGAGGATTTGTGGCAGAAACAAATCCTGATGACTGTGAAACTTGGGAGAGGAAGCTTGTGCTGAAGTTTACACCGTGTTAAGATTTTGACTTACTGATAAAACCCTAGGGAAGGAGCGAGCCTGGTTGTGTTCTGGGTCAGACTGTGTTAGTACTGAGGGCTTTCCAAGGACAGCTGTGTAATACAGGTTTCTCTTAAACCTTGGCACTCTGTGGGAAAGCTGACTGGAGTGTAATTGTAGTAGATGCTGGTACTGGGTGTACTCTCGTAAACATTTAACGGTTATTGATCTATAGAAAACATAATTTCTCCTTTTCACGTTTATTGGATATTCCAAAGCAGGTAGAAAATGAGTGCTCTTATAAAGAGCAGATAAAAGTCATGCTAAAGCTTTTTTAAGTACTCATCTGTGCACAGTAACAAAACCTTGATAAAATGTGGAGTCTGATTTTTATAAAGTACTGAGCCTCCTGTACTCCACTGGAAATCAATGTTAGCTGTTGGTGCTAAGCATTGTGTTTGTGGTTTCAGACCCAGGTTAAACCCTCATTTACTTCAGGTACTCCATTAATCAGAGAAAGGACAGCATTATTTAGCCTCCTGACAGTCATTCTTGCAGCACTGTGTCTCTCTGTTGCTAATGGATAAGATTGTTTTCTTTAAAAATTCAGGATATCCTCTCTGCAGAGAGCTCTGATCTAGGGTCCTGCTCCTTACTTTGTACATAAGCATCTCTGATTGGTACCCCTACAGTCTTGAGATGTAATTGCAGTTTGGGCAAAAGTAGCTCAAGAAATTACAGCTGTTGCTGGTGATTAAAACTTTTCTGAAATCATAAATGGAAATGCTAGAAAAGAAGAGAAAGTAGAAGATTACTGTATGGAGTGTCCTGTACTGAACTCCCAGGCGATGTGTTAACACAAGCAATGACATGGATCAGTCAAAGAGCTAGGACACCAGTGTGTCTCAGTGCTCTGTTCTGCTTGTATTTCTTTTAAAGAAATCTAAATATCACTTTGAACATAGTGTATGTGTGTCAGGGAGTGAGTTTGTAGCATTTCTTTCTATGTTAAGGAGTGGGTATTTTCAATTTTAACATATTTTCGTGGCCTAATATGTAAGCATGAATCTCTTCACTAAAAGAACTCCATGTGTGTATCCAAGGTTAAAAGTTAGCCATTTAAATGATAACTTTACAGGAGCACTCGTAGAAAATGTAGCAGAGCATGTGGGATTGGGGATGGGGTCTTATTATTGATACTAGATTATCTGGGAGAAGACCAGGGATCCCCAAACTAATCTCTGCGCCCCTCCACCATTGGAAGAAATCAGGCACTTCAGACAAGTGTACTTTATTCTAGGGAATTCTCATCCTCATTACTTCAAAGCAAATATTACCTCATTATCACATGCTAGACAACATGTCAAGAGAAAAATTCTTTCCAGTCCAAAATATGACTATCAGTTTTTGCACATGAGGCAGCATCACCGATCTCACTGTGACTCATCATGCTTCTGATCTGCTTTACTATCTAAGGCAGAGTGTGCTACCAAATAACTATAAAATATCTGCTTGTTTTTTCAGTTATTACTATATAATGGGATGTTGGATGAGCAAATTCTTATTATTTAATAACTTCCAGGTAGATGGCCATACATTATAAAAGGGAGGGGATTTGCAGTTTGCAGGAATACAGTTCCAACAACACTGATTTGCTGACATCTGGTAATTTGTAGACTATTTACCAAATTTGCTGTCTGTGCTCTTACAATAATTTTAGAGCAGATGAAGCCATTAGAAAGTCTTCTGCTTTCAGTGGAAACATCTCTAATTTGTTACCCATCTTTGTGTTTCAGAGAGAGTAAAACAAAAAGCAGCAGCAAATTTCACTGTACGTTTCTTGACATTTAGGATTAAAGCCAAGTTTTCTTTATTTTATACAGCAAGAGAAACTAAGGAAAGAGACAATAATTAGAACTAAAAAGACATTCCTATTTAAGGGGCAGAATAAATGGCATGTGCCCACTAGCTCTCATTTACTCTAGCAAGGATTAAAATCGACTATCAGAAGATGAGCAAATACCAGAATATCAGATGTCCTGAAGATGAGTTTGGGTTTTTCCTCCAAATTTTTCACTATAACCTCCTAAGAACAAAGTGCTGATTCTAGAAATGTAACTTTTATGATTGATTAGGAAATTACAGCAAGAGAGCAGCCCAGTAGTCATGGAATTTACAGTGGGTGCCACAGAACTCATCACTGCAAAGACAGCTTTTAATAGGAAAAAGAAGGAAAAAAGTGCTGTTTCTATCCCTGTGTGAGGAGAGCTCCAAAAGGCCAGCTGATAGTCCACCTGTGGTCACACAAGCACAGTCCTGACACCGACTTGGCACGGGTCCTACAGACTCAGCAGCAAGGCCAAAAATGAACAACAATGCTGCGGGAGCTTGCCTGCCTCTTTCTCTCCATCAGTATATCAGGCTTGGGGAAAGCAGAGGCAGCATCAGGCTTCACGTGGGATTTCTCAGCAGGGCTCCTCTCCCATCTCAGAGACTACAGTGATTTGTATCTTTGAATATGTTTTCAGTTCATTTTCCTTTTAATGGTACTGAATAAATGGATGTCAACACAAAGGAAGATGTATCTGTCACTCTGCACTGCTCTGGTTTCTAGCAGCAGGCGGGCTAGTGCTTAGAGCTGGCTAGAAAAAATATTGTGGTTGGTTTTGTTGTTGGTTTTCTGAGGAAGGAAAAAAAATCCCAGCACTGATAACTGATTGACTCAGAGCATACAAAGCTGTACAGAAAAAAATGTGCCCAAAGATTTTCCTCAAAGACCTGAAGCCTTCCAAATGTCACCGCGATGCATCAGACTGCCTTCTCTTGCATGGCCGTACCCTGTGGCTTGGACCTGGAGAGGAGCACCATCTCCCCTCCATAGTGGACCGTGTGGGAGTCTCTGGCTGCAGTATCTTTTGGGAAATGTCCACTGGGGGAACACAGCTCATAAAGCATGTTCTAGGTGAGAAGTACCCAGCTTCAGTGTCCAAGAGTCATAGAATGGCTGAGGCTAGAGATGTCTCTGGAGAACATGTAGCCCAGCTCATGCTCAGAGCAGGGTCAGCCACTGTGGGTTACTCAGAGCTACATCCAGTTGGATTTTGAGTATCTCCAAGGATAGACACCCTGCAAACTCTGAGCAACCTGTGCCAGTGCTTGGTCACCCTCGCAGTAAAGAAGTCAATCATGATGGCAATGCTTCCAAATGCAAAAACTAATAATTACTAACCTCTATGGGTTTTCTTTTTTTTTTTTTTTTAAGAGAGAAAGAAATGCAACTATTTTCAAACAACAATTTTTTTTTTAAAGGTTACCTAATTTTCCCTCAACAAACTCACCATATGGACACTCTAGGAATAATCTCATTACTTCGGTCTTCATACCACAGCAGCACGTCTGTGGATTGCATTGCACTGGTGATAGAAGGGTTGGTGATACTGCTGACCATTATTAACATTATTTATTTAGCAGCTTGTGAACACAGTCAGGCTCTTTGTGCTAGGCAGCGCCCAAACAAACTGGAAGGGGGACAACCTGTTCTCAAAGAAGGTGTTACTGACCTGTTAAACAGTAGCTGCAAAGAAGTGGATAGTGGGAAGCAAGGACACAGAAGCTTTTGTGCTAATCTCTGAGTTTTAGTATCATTACTTCCCTCATTGCAGCTGTATATGAGAGAAGAGCAAGATCCTGGCCAAGGTACCCAAGGGTGTTAGCCCATTAAATGGACAAAGATGTCCTGTAGATGTGACCTTTTGTGGAGACACATGAAATCACTGAGGCACCTGTTAGGTGCTGTACTCATTTTTTAAAAGCTGCAGTACAAGTGCACTTAACAATTAATACATATTTTAGAAGGATACACTTTTTTAAAAGCTTAAGAAATAGTCATTTACATTTTTCAGTTGTGGTGTTTTTCAGTCAGGAAACTAGCTAAAGAGAAAAAGAAGCAAGTGCATGGTTATTTCTTCTCTTGGAAAAATGCCTTTCCATTGAAAAGACGTATTTTTGAATCTGCAGACAAGAGTGGTAGGGGATTTCTCTTCCCAGTATTGCTTCCTAAGTAGAGGAGAAAGGAAGAAAATTGTTGTTTCATCCAGAGGAAGTAAATGTGGTGTTTAAGGGGGCAGTCCAGCACTTGCCCTTCCAAATGCCTCCACTAAGAATGCCCAGGGAATGAGGTAGCAGAGTCAAGCACATAGTGCATGAAAATCATGTCTTTGGAAATTTTAAAGAAAAGGTAGGAAATTCATCTAGGAGGGGACTTCTGCATACCCCATCAGCAAAATAAACTGTGGAGCTCTGGAGGTTCCTTCCTGCTGCACATTACTGGCATTTCTGTGACACTGGTTGCCCATATACACCAGCTGAGCATTGTGCCATGCCAAGTCTCAGAGTCCACTTTGGCCAGAAGCATCCCACATCTCTCTGGGCATGGTCTTTGTCCATGGTTTTCCACCTAGCTCAGCTCACTTGGTGTCGCAGTCCGGGCGCCATGAAGCTTCTCAGGGGGTGAGTTCACTTGAAGGAGAACTACTCTCACAGTGTGCCTGTCTCCATCCTCTTTCTAGGAAACTGCTTTTCCTTTACCTTCAAAGAGCCAGCAAAATAGATTGGTTTATGATTGCCAGGTGGTATGACCACATACATTACAACTACAGGTTTCCTGAAACTAGGAAAATATGTTAATGTTCTTAAACCGCAGCCAAATAGAAGAAAGCATCAACAGCTTTCAACACATTTGTTTGGTTTTTCTTTTTTTTTACTTCTTGTCCTCCATACCTGTTGGTAGTTATTCAAGGGATTTGAGAGGGATTTATATGTATTTACCCAGTTTTGGCTGGGTGTTTTTTAATATTTGTATCCTTTAGTTGTGAGCAGTTTGAGGTTCTGGTGCAGTGAGGTGGTGGTGGTGTGCTTGCAGCCTGTTGCATGAACTTATCCTATACACTGGTCCTTTCCACCTAGTTAGACAATATCCCATTCTGCAGTGACAAAATACTGGTTTTTTGCAAGATGAAGCAAAGGAAACTTGAGCAGGTCTTTCAGGCCTTACAAAGGCAAAACTCCCATTAACAGCAAGGAAGAAACTGCTTTGCTTCAACAAAACCTCAGTGCTAAGGACAGTGTGGTGCCAGCTTTTGCCTATCTCCAGGTGAGCGTTTTGGAGGGCTGTGGAGGAGATCTTGCCTCCCTGCTCCCTCGCATCCCAAGCAGTGCCACCCTGCCCTTGCCACTGGGCATACCCCTACTTTAAATGCTCAGCGTTGCCCTTTGCCCAACACCTGCCAGACCATGGAGCTGCCAGAGCCCAGCATTGGTTCTTGATAGGGTAAAGCAGCCAGCAGCAGCCCTAGTGCTTGCTGCAGGCAGAAGACAGCATCTCATGTACTGAGGATTTGGAGCCACAGAGGTTTCTTGCATGGTTTGAAAGCAGGAGCTGGTATCCACCAAGTCACAGGCATGTAAACCCAGCCTGGGCATCAAAGGTGTCTGTTCCCACAGGGAGCAACCAGGAACTTACAGACTTGGTTGCAACGCAGCTGCTGTGCCTGGCTTGATTGCAGATGCAGGCAACAGTGGAGAAACCAGGCCAGGATGAAAGGTGGCATCTCATTCTTTCCCAAGGAGGAAATGCAAGGCTGAGCATGCAGCCATTGCTTTGGCACAGGCACCATTTAGGTCCCTCTCTGATGCTCTGTGTGTGTAGACCATATGTTACATCCCAGCTTTCTCTTTCCTGTTTACTTCTATCCATTTTCCCTTGTGCCATCAGCCCTGAAGCTCTTTTTTTCTCTTCTAGTCTCTCTTGGCCAGCAGACTGTTATTCCTTGGTCATCTTTAAAGGAGGCACGGAGCAGTAGAAGCCCAAGGCCTAGGCTGATGCTGGAAGCTGATCCTCCAGCAAAGCCTGGAGAAGCCTTGCCTTTCAAGGGAGCACTCAAAGTGTGCTCTGAAACACAAAACTGTTTACCAGGTTATGACACAGTTATTCCCCCGACTCAGGTAGTAAAGCACATGTACATTTGTACAGTAGGGGAGGCACCCAGTTTTGTGACAGGTTTACATACTGTCCTTTTGTTACTGCATTTCTGGATGACAGCAGTCAGCTGTAGGTTGGGGCTCTGCAAGTTGTGGCCTAATGAAGAAAAGCTTGGAGGGATAATCAGGCATCTTTGATGTAAACTGGCCAGCAGAGGTTTGCTTTTTCGAGAGCAGAAAGCACGAAATAGCAGGAAACAATTTCAGCCCATGTAGATTCTCTCCATCAACACATAGCCCAAAAGCACTTAGATTTTTTTCCTTTTATGCACATTCCTGTTTCTCTGCCAGGGGATTCCTGCCACCTTCTCTGAGCTTTTCTACTCTCTGGTATTTTTGATATCTAACATGCAGACTGAGAGATTCCTGTAGCTCAGCTAGCTAGCTTAAAACTAGATGGTTTTTGTATTCCACTGGAATACATCGTGCAAAACAATAGCCACTTGCGTTTCTGAATGCAAGCACCCTCGAACTTTTACCTACCTGCAAAGAAAAAAGGGTCTCTTGGAGATTGTAATAACCATATAAAATCATTTTGACCAGTCTTACATAAAAGTGTCTTCACTGGTATCTTGCAACAGTCTCCAGCTCATTCCAGCAAGATTTAATTTAATCCATGCTGGAGTTAGTGTCTTTGGATCGACAATGTTCTGCTCAGAAATATGTTCACCCTCCAGCCCATATTTACTAAGTAGAAGCCAACTAGGCCTGGGTTCAGCAGTGTTTACAAGTGTGGTATTATGGGGATTTGAACAAAAAAACAATTTAAAAACATACACAAACCAGAGCAGTTTTCACTGGCTATTCAGGAATGCTTGCACAGGGTCATAGGGCATTTATCTCAGATTCAGAGATGTCACTGGTTTCTGACTCAGACTCTCTCATCTTTCAGTAAAACTATACTGTAGAAGAATAAAAAATACTTTTTTTTTGGTATGTTCTTTCCAGGCAGCTCCAAGACCCAGAGAAAGAGCTCTCAGGATGCCAGAGCCAGCAAAATCCACCTCTGCCCCCAAAAAGGGCTCTAAGAAAGCTGTGACAAAGACCCAGAAGAAAGGTGATAAGAAGCGTCACAAAAGCAGGAAGGAGAGCTACTCCATCTATGTCTACAAAGTGCTGAAGCAGGTCCACCCCGACACTGGCATCTCCTCCAAGGCCATGGGCATCATGAACTCCTTTGTCAATGACATCTTTGAACGCATTGCTGGAGAAGCCTCTCGCCTGGCCCATTACAACAAGCGCTCCACCATCACCTCCCGGGAGATACAGACAGCTGTGCGCCTGCTGCTCCCAGGAGAGCTGGCCAAGCATGCGGTCTCAGAGGGCACCAAAGCTGTCACCAAGTACACAAGCTCCAAGTAGCTGGACATCACCTCTCCAATGGGACCATCAAGCACTGGACTCTCCGCGCAAGCACAGGTAGGCAGCCATGGTCTGGATAAACGTCACAGCTATTATCCACAGCAATTTACAGCCTTGGGATGGGCATGAGAAGCTGCCTGGTGGAAGAGGAAATGGTAATCTGGATGTCAGCTGATTTCCATAGCCTGTCTGGGATGTGCAGCGGGTTTGGTGAGGCTGGTGGAGGAAGCCCCTGCTTTCACATCTCATCCAAAGGACTGACTGACTGTAGTACATCCAAACTCTTCTCTGTGCTTGGCAAACATGCGTGTTTGGTGCTGGCAGGGGAGACTGGCAGTGGCAACACAGAGATGCCATCTCTGAAGTCTTCCTGTTTGGCTGCTTTCTCACAGTCATCCAAGATGGGCACTGAGGAGTCAGCGCTGGTATCCTCTCCCTTGTAGCCCAGATCCATCTGGGTGTACAGCAGCACAGCCCACCCAGTGCTGGCAGAAGTGGCATCAACAGCTACCAAGCACAGGTGGTAGAACAAAATCCATATTGATTCAACAGCTATCTGTGCTTGACAGCCTGTTTGAAAGAGCAAGCCTGGCAGGCAGATGCCCAGGATGATACCTAGCATTGTTCCTCCTCATCTCTCCCGATGGATGAGCCATCAAGCAGGCTGAGGGTGCCAGCACTGGAGCTGCCTGCTACCTCCCACCTTATGCAACAAGGCGGATAAGGGGCGATGTTGGGCCTGGGTGGCTACCTTCCCCAACTGCTGTTTTGCCCGCTTTAGGACTTGCTTTGGTGTGTAAGACATTGCTAATCCTGCTGCTTTTCAGAGACTTCCTGCCTCGATACTGCCTGGCTGTTCCCTTCCACCATAAGTGTGGGCGAGATAGGGTGGTGCCCATAGGTATCCCCTCTCCTGCTAGCGCTGGGGTGGTGCAGGACAAATAGCACAGAGGTAACAGGAGAGCACTGAGGATTTGGAAAGGCATCTGGAGTGGGAGCAGAGGTGGTTAATGCAGAGATCACTGTGGGCAGCTCACCTGGCCCTGCCCTCCCCTGCTTTATTCACCGGTTAGAATGCAAAAGCAAAAACGGGGGCTGGATGGATGTATAAGGACACTTTCCCACATCCCAGTGGTATTTTAAAGATGAAATAATTTTAAACTACTTCAGATACTCCCCATGTCTTCTCAAAGTCCACAGCAAGGTGAGCAATAATAAAATCCTGATAAAAGCCATAAAGATTAGTGCAGGAACGTCTTAGTCACAGGTTTATGTTGTCCAAACTGCTGGATAGCAGAAAACACACCAATTCTAATTGGTGTGAAGGTGAAGCTTCCTACTCAAAACATAAAATTAGCCAATATTTAAAAAAATTTCAAAATCTCTGATAGGCAGTAGCACTCAGATAAAAAATACTCATTTCTAAAATAAAAACTGCTTTGTGCACTTTATTCTCTAAATAAGAAGAGCAGCAAAGACACAGGATCTGGAACCAAGTGCAGGTTCTCCCCACATTCTAAGACCTTGCTTTTAATTGAAAGGTAAGTACATACCCCAGAAAAGCAAACTTGCAGTACATCTCTCACCTTCCCCTATGTTTATCTCTGTCCTGTTTCTTTACGCTTTGAGATCGATGGGGATCCTTGACAAATTTATGTTGCTTTTGGAGCTGTAGACTCTGCAGCTCCAGAAGATTCAGTTGCTTTTTGTTTTTGTAACAGTGCTGCAGTCATTTTCTAGTTGGTCTGAGGAGAGGACTGCATAGACCTGCTTGACCAAAAGCACCTCAGAAACCTGAGAGCAGCATGGGATCTTGTGTGGTTTCTGTGCAAGAGCGAAAGTTCTGGGCTGCTCCCACCCTCTTGCTTGGGGTTTGAATGTCCCACACCCAAAAAGGCGCTTTCTTCCCATACATTTTTTTGGTGATAGCACACAGCCATATTTCATATCCTAATGCCAGCAGTAATCCCTAGCAGTATCTTTCAGAAGGAACAAAAGCCAGGTGTCAGCACCCCCAATAAGTAGCTCCCAGCAGCAGTACCTGTACTCAGTAGCATTGGTAACCTGGACCACTTGGCCAGGACACTTCAGAGGTGATGGCTTAGTACTACTATTTTGTTTTCCAATCAAATAGTCAAAATCAGATACCAAAGATGAAAATGCACCTGCAGTGGGGCCCTCCCCCACCAGAACTCAGACAGCAGATGGTGCAAAAGAGGAATATAGACAGTAAAGGGCTGGCTGGCAGTCCTGGGGCTTTCTCCTTCCACCCCTATGAGCTGCAGGTCAGAAGTCATCCGCTTGGGGAGTCCTCCTGAAAGTGGGAATTCAGAGTGGAATAAATCTGCTCTAGTCCAAGAAGTGTATTTGAGCCAGGGCACACAACTCCCGGGATTACCTGGCACAGCCTCTAAACCTTTTGAGCAGAGCAGAGTCCCGCTCCAGCTCCACAGGCTGCAAGAAGTCAGGAAAATAAAATGAGCTGTTGCCCCTTCCAGGATCTCCTGGGCAGCTTGGGGAGGCAGGGACAAGGCTGGGCGCTGGAGTGGGAGCTGCTGGCCCCATACACATACCCACAGAACTGGCCTCATTTTATTCTGCCACTGTTGCGACTCTCCAATTTTGGGGATTGTTTCAGAGAGGACAAATGGAGATTTAAAGCTATAAAAATACTTGAAGGCTCAAAAGGGATTTTTATGTTGTCTGAAGCGGAGTGACCAAGACTGGTCATGTCCATCCATTTATAGTTCAGGCTGTCCTTTCACACATCATTTGCTCTTTGCTCCCCCTTTATATGATTTCTTTACTTGCCCCGACAATGTGGAACACAGGATTGAGGAACTGACCCAGGTTAAAATGAACCTCGGGGGGTTTTTTTGTCCTTTTCTTGCAAGCTTTGTTTTAACCCAGTTTTGGTAGCTGCTGTGATCTGTCACTGTTGTACAGACACTTGTGCCAGCCAAGGGAAGGACTGATCCAGGAAAGGCAAGGCCGACATAAGCTAGGCTGCTGCAGAAAGCACTTGGGAAATTAATGGCCTTAGTGTCAAGGAAAAATGAATAAAGAAAATCTGTGTCTCCTGCCGCAGTCCAGTTAGCAGCAAAGACATGGCTTTTAAATAAGATGCTCTGTGTAGTGTCCCACAAGCAGTTTTTCTAACAGTTCTGATGCTGGAAATCAGACATATTCCTTTTCTGCAGATCCCAGAGGAGTCAAGTGGGACAGATGGGGAAAGGGACTCTGCTCCCATGCAGCCACCCAGCTGTAGTGGTTGGAGGCTCCTTGTTCAGCTGGCAAGCAGCACTGAAGGCAGCCTGCCCTTCGTGCAGCTGCCTGCTACTGTGCAGGAGCATGCTTAGAGCGGCTTGACAGGAATTATTTTGACTATGATGAGCTTGGACTGAGCCTTAATAGTAGAGGCAATACAAAATGGTCTGAAAGTTCAAGCATTGGTTGTCCGCTCAGTAATCTGAGGTGTGATGTGTTCCACAGTTCCCTGATTAAGGGCATTTGCTGCAGAAGAGGAGTTCTGCACTTTAGGATCTATGCCTTCAAAAAATACTTATTTGCAGCTCTGGAACTGATAGAACATTTTAAAAATGAAGATAATATACAAAATCCCACTGTCCCTATGTGATTCCGACTGCAGGCCCAGAAGCACCTCTGGGCTGTTCCTGTGTTTTACCAATTAAAAAAAAAAATGCACTGCAGATTGAAAGTTGGAAAAGGAAGCTGAAAAAGAGTAATACAGCCTAGATATTAACTTCATATGAACTCCATGGACATAACTGCACCAAGTTATTTGTTTTCATGTATAATTTAAGAGATAAAATTAGCTGCTGTGGATCTACTCCTGATTTTCCACCCTGCTTCCATAGAAGGGCTTAAAGTCCATCCACCCTTCACAGCAGAGCTCAACCTACAGAAGAACCAAGTGGCCACATGCATGGAGGTTTGCTCCTGCTCAGGACAGACAGGTCTTTAGTCAAGCAAGGGGAAAACAAGAGTAAAAACAAGTGTGAAGGATGAGTACCTGTCCTGGACACTGCTGTGTGTCCTAGGAAGGGATGCCTGAGCTGACATCACTGAAGAGCCCTGCTCAGAGGAGCCACATGGCTGTGGGCACAGGCAGCCATGCGGAGGTAGCCCCAAGTCCTGGTCACCCCTGAAGTCAAGCTTGGCATGGCCTCTGCACAGCCCTGAGCATATGTGCCATCGTAGCATTTCCTGACCGTTTACCTCCAGACCAAATTGTTTACAGGGAAAGGAAGAATGTGAACTAAATCATAAAAATCACTCGCTGCCAGAATTTTGAGCATTCCCCAGGACCAGCACCTGGGGAGCAATCTCTTATGCTTATTCTCCATGCGTGGTATCTTGTGGGCTTACGTACACAGAGTTTTTCTGACTCTGTGTGTTACATCAAGTATGATCTATGTTATGTTACGGCTGTTTTATGACCTGTTGTACTGCTAATTACCTGTTTTCTGTTAAATGTATAAATAAAATGTAAATGCTAACCTGTTGAAAGTCATATGAGACTCAGTTGTTAGGATATCTGCTTCTGCTGTATCACTGTCCCCCCACCCCCCAAGCCCTACATTTCTTTCTCCATTGCGTTTCCTCCAGACCTGGCTTAAGAGTAGCCACACTTCCAGCAGAAGTGGAGCCTGTCTGGTCCTAGCAAAGCATCAGTCAAAAACTAGAGTAGCCCCTCACTGACGTGATCTCAAGAACCGGCACTTGACTCTTCATGGGCTGTCACTCATCCCAAACACTGGCACCACAGCATGAGCTTGTGTGTGTTTTCAAGCCCTTCCAGTGAGCTTGCCCCAGGCAGAGCAAAGCCTGCAACATGTCCTTGCCACACTCTGTCTGGTACCCGTCCTTTAAGCCCCAAGGGGAAACACTTCTGACTTGCAGAGACTGAGCACTGTGAGATTATGTGGCTGGAAAAATGTTTTGTACACATTCAGAATTACCATTTATCTGAATTGACAATTGCTGCCACTAGAAATGTTTTTCCTTAGACTATGAATTTTATAGGCAACAAACATGGAATAAGATGTAGCATCTGAAAAACCCAGGAAAGAAAAGATCTTCATTTCAAAGAATGCTTGGTAATCATGTTTCACTCAAGTGAAACACCAGACATCAGCATCTTAATGCACAGGAATGGCAGGTGTATGTGCCGTGCTAGATGCTGTGTGCTGGAGAAACAAGCTAAGACTTCCGATATGTCATATAGTGGAAAGCAGAGCAAAAAAGATTTAGAGTCCCTTTACAGACAGGCTTGTAAACATAACTGGGGAAAAGCAGTGTTGGGAAAACAAACCCCTCTAGCTAACTGATCTGAAGTATTTCTAAAGAAAGAAATGATACTACTTCCCATGCTGATTTCCATTTTGATGGTTTGTGGAGTCGCACCCACAATGCCTTTTCGTAACAGAGGGGCCTCAGGAAGACCCAAACCAGGTTCTAAAAGGTAGAGCATAAGCTACAGTTATGCTCCTTCAGGATATTGGGATATATGTAAACCAGAAAAAGGAGGTCAAAGAAAGTATCTCCCCCCCCGCCCCGATGAGAAGCAGTGGTGAGCTAGTAACAACAGATGAGGAGAAGGCTGAGGTCCTCAATGCAACCTGGTAAGATGCATCCCAGAGTCCTGAGGGAATTGGCTGATGCAGTTACCAGGCCATTCTCCATAATATTTGAAAAGTCCTGGCAGTCAGGTGAAGTACCTAGTGACTAGAAGAAAGGAAACATCACACCCATTTTTTAAAAGGGTAGAAAGGAAGACTCCAGGAACTACCGACCTGTCAGCCTCACCTCTGTGCCTGGGAAGATCATGGAACTGATCCTCCTAGAAGATATGCTAAGGCACATGGAGGACAGGGAGGTGATCCAAGAGAGTCAGCGTGGCTTTACTAGGGAAAAGTCCTGCCTGACCAACCTAGTGGCTTTCTACAGTGCAGTGACTGCATCAGTGGACAAGGAAAGAGCTATGGATGTCATCTATCTGGAATTCTCCAAGGTCTTTGACACAGTCCCCCACAAGATCCTTCTCTCAAAGTTGGAGAAACACATGTACGATGGGTGGACTGTCCAGTGGATAAGAAATTGGCGGTATGGTGACATCCAGAGAGTAGTGGTCAATAGCTCCATGTCCAGATGGAAAAAGGTGACAAGTGGTGTCCCTCAGGGGTCTGTGCTGGGACCAGTGTTGTTTAGTCTTCATTAATGATATTGACAGTGGCATTGAGTACACCCTCAGCAAGTCTGCTGATGACACCAAGCTAGGTGGTGCAGTTGACATGCCAGAGGGATGGGATGCCATCCAGAGGGACCTGGACAGACTGGAAAAGTGGGCCCAGGTGAACCTCATGAGGTTCAGCAAGGCCAAGTGCAGGGTTCTGCAACTGGGCCAGGGCAACCAGTATGATCCATACAGGCTGGGAGACGGCATGCTAGAGAGCAGCCCTGTGGAAAAAGTCTTGGGGCTACTAGTAGATGAAAAGCTGGACGTGAGCCACCAATGCACAATAGCTGCCCAGAAGGCCAATCACATCCTGGGCTACATCAAAAGAAGACTGGCCAGCAGATCGAGAGAGGTGATTCTGCCCCTCTGCTCTGCCCTGGTGAGACCTCACCTGGAGTACTGCATCCAGCTCTGGAGGCCCCAACACAAGAAGGACGTGGACCTGTTGCAGCGTGTCCAGAGGAGAGCCACGAAAATGGTTAGAGGGCTAGAGCACCTCTCCTATGAAGACAGGCTGAGAGAGTTAGGGTTATTCAGCCTGGATAAGAGAAGGCTCCGGGGGGACCTTATATTGACCTTCCAATACCTGAAAGGGACCTATAAGAAGGCAGTGGAAAATCTGTTCTTGAGGGCCTGTAGCGAAAGGACAAGGGGGAATGGTTTTAAGCTAGAAAAGGGTAGATTTAGGTTAGACATTAGGAAGAAGCTCTTTAATATGAGGGTGGTTGAGCACTGGAACAGGTTGTCTAGAGAGGTGGTGGAGGCCCCATCCCTGGAGTCGTTCAAGGTCAGGCTTGATGGAGCTCTGAGCAACCTGACCTAGTTAGAGATGTCCCTGCATATTGTAGGGGGGGTTGGAATAGATGGCCTTTAGAGTTCCCTTCCAACCCAATACATTCTATGACCCAATGATTGTATTTGTTATTGCTGACCAGTGGTTCAAAGACCATTAGCTGGATTCAGGTACCACATGGCTAAGGTGGTTGGCGGAACCAGATAATAGAACTCAGGAGCATCAAAAGAAACTATGAAAGAACAAAGTTTAAAATAAGTAAAGAGCAGCAACGCTCCATGCAACGAGCAGTCCACCTATTGAGCCCTTTGCCAACATGTTGGAGTTTTTAGTTTGGTTCAAGAACATATTAATGGAAGAGTAATCCATTGACAGTTGCTAAACACGTATAAATTATGTTGAAAAATACTACAGGCTGGGAGAATAGGAGGAGGATATTGCTGAATGTGTCTGCCCTATTCCTACACAGTCTTCCTTGCCTGTTCTCTCACGGCCACTGCTGGAAACAAGATTTTGGGTTGAATGTACCAAAGGGCTGATCCAATTGCTGCATAAGTTCATGTAATGTCTGCCTTATACTACCCATGAACTATGTAGAGTTTCAGGCAGTTTCCTTATGCCTCTGACACTTAGAAGGAAGCATAAAAGAAAGCTTCCTTTATCTTCTTTATCTTCCTTTCCTGCATGGCTCCTGCACTTGCCTTGATGGTTATGTGGATTCTGTTAGCCTGGCTTACATGAAAGATGTAAGAGATGTTTTGTTTCTAAAATAGTTAGGTTTAATAAACACAGATGGTGTGAGAAAGCGAGAGGAATGGAGCTTCTGTTTTCTCATATAAAGGAAGGCTGTTCTCAAAAACATTTCTCATTTTCTTCCTTGAAGCAGTTGATTTAAAAAAAATAAAATTAAATTATGCACAATTTCCTGCCTTTTAATGTCCATAATGCTAATTCTTCCCCGCTCAAAAAAAGAAATCTCTTACAGAATTCATTCAGAAAAAAATTCTTACAGATTTAACTGTCTTCTAAAGACAGAAGAAGATTGTAATAGTACTAGAAATGGGAAGATTGGTAAGAGTGGGGAAGGAATGCCAATGGCTGGGTGTGAGGCACCAGAAGGGACTGAAGACTGTAAGTGAATGCTGTGAGAGTGACCCGTGCTGATGAGACCTCAAAGAGGAGGCCACCAAGATGCCAGCACACACACAGCATGCAGCTGCTCAGGTCACAGTCAGGAAAAGAAGGGCAAGGAGTAAATCCTGATAGCTCCCAGAGGTGGAGCAGGATGGACAGTGTCCTTGCTGCCAGCAGCTGAAGGGTACAAAAGGCACATCCAGAGACAGTGCACAGTCACCAAGCTAAGGGGAACCCAGGAAATTTGATGAAGACATGATGGCACCATCCCTCATCCTCAAAGTCATCACAAAGATGGTCACATGCGTCCTGATTTCTGCGTGCTGGTCAGACAACTTGGATACACCCATCTGGTGAGTACACGGGTAAGAGAATAAGAATTAGAGTCAAATCAGTACCACGTTGAAATAAATTTGCCTACCTATAAGGTGATAAAGTCACCCTCCTATATGGACTTGCATTGAGTTTGCTACATTGTGGCTGCTCATTGACTATTCGGGCACACCCAGCTTCTGTGCACTTCACACTTCTCCAATTTATTGCCCATTGAACTGCCTCCTGTGGTGTGCAGAGCTTTCTTTAGACAAAGTATATCTATATTTGCCAACTCTGGAAAAAGTGTCCAGCACAATTCCTAGAATAAACCAAGATGTACTTCTGACCTAACAGCCCCAAGGGCTAGGACACATCCTGGTGACTACCAGGCTGCCTCTGGAAAACCATGAGTACTATTGATATAAACACTCAGTCTTCTCTCTTCACCCAAGATTGTCTGGGGAGACCAACAAAAGGAGGAAAAATAAGTGCCCCACACCCAATTTCACTAAAGGGAAAGAAATACAAGAGTGCTATTGCCATTTACCATCTTCTTTTTCTAGGCTTCATTTTCTTTGGAGTGCTGCAGTATTCAAGGGCTCCAGGGAAGCCTGGTCTTGCAGGCACTAATGGAAACAGGCTATTGAAATGCTCCATCTCAATAAAACTTGCCCTTGCAGGGAGTTTTTTCAGGCATGGCTCAGTTCTAGTGAAGTGGGAAGCCTGTGACAGTAAGGGCTGCCTGAGCACATTGAGAAGTAGAAGGTTGCTTTTGTTGAGAGGTTACTTTTTTGGGATGTTTATCGCACAGCTACTTTCTGTCACCAAGGTAATGAAAAGTCACATCTGAGCGCTGACTTAGAGATTCAGCATCCTCTCCTCCACAAGCACCCTGCAATGCCATGTCCACATGAACCCACAGAGCCCATCCTACTCCCATACTGACTTGTGCTCTGACCCAGGTCTAGAGAAAACCTGTGGCTTTAAGTGGAAAACTCAGGGGGAGAACAAAAGAAGAAAACACAAATTTATCCCCCCACCCCTTTTGCAGCTAGTGTTATGGCAAGAGGACCCAGACACCTCTCACCACAGCTGATCTCTGCTAACAAAATCTGCCTCCATGGGGTCCACCAGCAGCCTCTGGCCACTTAGCAGGAAAGAGCCAGAGCTCTTTTTAGCCCGGATGATTCAGCACAAAGAGGCCTTTATAGCTCAGCAGCAGGCATCTCACGCCTCTTCTCATCACGCCTCTTCTCAAGTTTTAAATACAAGAGGACAAAAGTTCCTACAAACCCCTGATTCTGTCAATTCCCTGAACATATGCCTGTAATGCTGTTTATGGCATTTAAGTACCTTTAAATGGAAAAGATGGAGCTCTTAGGAATCACAGGACACTGCATGCACCATCTCTCTTTCAGGGCCAGCATCTTCCCTGGCAGAAGCTAATCACCACTTGGAATATTCTGCCTTTGTAGGACAGGATATTGAACAACACTGAACAGCAGCAGCAGAAGGTTCAATGCAAGCAGCTGTGCACCATGAAGGATGACGAGGAGGTCCTCCATGCCAAAGGGTATCACAGCAACCAAGATGCTGGCCATATTTTAGAGGGATTAGAAATGCATAGATGGCAAGAAGAATTTTAATAACAAAAGTCTGGATAGATGCAAGTTTGCAAGCAACAGGAGCTCTCTGCTTTATAAAGTTACACCATTTACAAAGGAACGGCAGGAAGGAGACTTATCCCACCCTGCCAGCTACTCTGGGGCTTGCAGCATCCTCGGAAATAGCTCATATCTGCTGGCCACAGCAAGAACCCTCTGCTAGGTAGTGGCAGAACAGAAATTCATCCCGTAAGTGCCCTGTTCACATGTGTTAATGGTCAGTTCATACTGTTCAGAAAGGAATATTCAATTTTTGGAACTTTCCCCTCTTTTTTTTTTTTTTTTTTTTTGTAATTTACCATTTGGATCACATTGTTCATGTTTTCCTCAGAATCTCAGAGCTTAGCCTGGTTGTGGATGACATTAACACCCAGCTACACACCTGCCAAGGCCTGAGTGGGCAACCACTCTGGAAGTGACCTGGAAAAATGGGAAGGCAACCTAAATACCTGCAGTTTTGCTTCTGGGCACAAAGATGCCAAAGCATCTGTGCCTATACAAAGCTAAACAACTTTGCACTGATACTTAAGCCTGATGTTCTCCCAATATCCCTCTAGAAAGCTGTCCTAGGCAAAGCAAGAGCACTAAGCCACTGCCTACTTAACCCTATAGCTCAGAAAACAGAAATCCCTGATTTCTTTTCATCCTCTGTTTGGATGAGTGGGAAAGGGGGCTTGAATCAAGGCCATCTGCTCTCAAGAGGAGCACAGGAATTGCTAGCTGTAGCCACCTGCTTCCCAGCTCACAACCTTTAGCCCTGTGGTTACTTCCATTCCTAACATGGGCCATGCCTTTTTCCTCTCCTGTTGAAGTTGTGCAGCTATTTGGAAAAAAGGAAGCAAGGAAAATGTATGAAGGAAGAAGCATTTCTGAAGTAAGGACTAATAGTTCAGTACCATAAAAACTGCTCTTATCCCTTAAATGTTTAATGAAAAAGGTGCAAGTGACTTGGAGCAGGAGTCCATTCCCCAGAGTTTGCCATCTCCTAATGGCTCAGCATCAGAGACACTTTCACTTTCTAATATTTTTGGGCAAGGGGTCAATTTAGGAGGAGACCAAGGGTGAGGACCTCTTGGAAATTAGGCATAATGGTATTATTTAAATCTCCCACACATGTCTTTAATGCAGCTGAGTACCCTCACACAAGTAGAAATCCAACCTCCACTTCTCATTCTAGATTCAAATCAGAAGTCTTCTTAGCTGAGTCTGAAGACCTGAGCACTAGTAGTAGTAGCATCTGTTATTGTTATCAACCTTCATAAAAGGTCTTTTACCTGACCCTGAAGGGAGTGAAACCCTTGGTATTATTTCAGCACTGAGAATAGTATCCTCTTCCTATCTTGGCTATGGTACCATTCCTCCACTTGTCGGATGAAGGCTAACCCAGACGAGGTAAAAGCAATAATATCAGACAGTCTTCTCAGTCCCCTAGAGTCAACCAGGTATAAGGTTAGACTGAGTATTATAAAAGATTTATCAGAAGACACGTGGTTGAGCTATCTCTGATCACTTGAGGGGTTTCATGGAACAACACCGTGTCAGGTTGTGTTTTGCTGTGTGAGGCTGCTCCCATACTGGCATCTCCCTGGCTCTGTCACTGAGCACTCACAGCTAAGATTTAAGACATAGATGTCTATTGTCTAAACCTTACCAAGTATTATATCCTGTATGTCTTGCTAGAGGCCTGGTTGCTGTGCTCAGTAAGCTCCAGTATGACATCCTATTCAGATTCTCAGGTTATAATTAAGTGAGATTTCACTAATAATTGAATTCTTTTTAGCAAGGTGGACAAAGTTCTTTTTCATCTTCCAAGACTCAGTTGTCTTCTTCAAGTCAAGTAGCCAAGACACCTCCACTGAGGTGCTGAGTCACACAACCTAAGACAACAAGCACCTTGTCCTTACAGAAATGGGCGTGATCTCATCTGGGTTTTGAACCCTGAGTTGAAAGAGTGCCTGTGCTGGACTGACAAACTGAGTCACTGAGACAGCCACAGGGACAGAGGCCTTGGGCGCAGCAAATACACTCACCTGCAATCCAGTCCAAAGCCCTGACCCGGAAGGACAACACACACAGAGCTCTTTCCAGCAGCTCATCTATGAGCTCGCTGAGACCTGCTGCTGACAGTTATTTTCATTCTTCTAGATAAAGATAAGCTGTGGCTATGGCAGAGCAGTATTTGGTATAAATCGGCTCATTGAAACTCAGCCAGCCTGTGTCAGGGCTGAAATAAAACTGAAAAGAATAAGCCATCCATCCCAATTATTTTATTTTTATTTCAGCAGTGCTAAAATAACTTAAAGGAGAGCAGATCTTGACAAAAAAGAAAGCAGCTCCTGTGCCAGAGAACCTGCTCACAGGGACAGGCTGGCAGGACTGCAAGGGCACAGCAAGGAGGAACATGCCAAGGGACCCTGCCAGGCACCAGGGGAGCAGAAGACAAGTGCCTGTCCCTGGCTCTGCTGACCTGCCCTGCCCCATACCAACACTCTGCAATCTGCTCGGTCTTCAGCAGGTCCCAGCAGTGCCCCGTGGATGAGGTACAGCCTACCTGTGCACCAGGCTCATGGTGAGAGGCTGTGACACCACCATGTGCAGCCATTTGTAGGTGACTTTGGATAGTGGAGATTTATTCCTGATGCTTTGGGCTTCTCGGCATAGCAAATGGATGTTTTCTAGGCAAAGCTAGTCCTGTATGGTGTTGTCTATGATCTCTACTCCCATATTTCATGGTCTACAATAGTAACAGGCTGTAGGCAGGACCCAGCAGGCACGGTGTGGTGGCTGTTTCAGTTAACCACTAACGACAGAGGGACCATGAGGCTAAACCTGGCCACCTCTAGCTTAGACTTTACAGATGCTCATCTGATTTAGCGCTCACAATCCCAGCATGTTGAGAAAATATTCAGAGAAGATTCTGGTGGCTGCTTCCATTTTGTTTTCTGCAGGTCTTTAATTGTGTCTAGACACGTGCATGACACTCCTTGTTGCAGTCTGTTTGGTCAACACAAAACCACAGTGCCGATATCTGCTTATATCCTGCCTTGTCCCCCACAGCTCTCCAGCTTCTCTAGCCAAGTGCTAGCCTCATTGGGTCTCTGTCAGTCTCTCCAAGCCTTTCCCCTCTTCTGCTCCTCACTGAAGGTGGCTTTGGCCAGCTCTTCCCTAACAGGCAAGGAGGTGCCATTGTCCTCTCTCTCTGAGCCCTTTTCTCCAAAAGTAGATTAAACTTGAAGAAATGAGATTTTTGTCTGTCTCAAAGCCACTCATCACAAAGCACAGGTGAAAAGGCCTCAAAGGATCACTCATCATGCCATCATGATGGAGAAGGCTGAGCACTTACAGTGCAATTGAAAAGGAAGTTGCAGTCCCCAGACATGCTTCTGCAAAAACCAAGCACTGATGAAGTGACATCATTTTGCTTTACTCTGCTCTGCCTGTATGACTAGTGCAGGTGCTTGTGTCTCTTGTCACTGGAGCAAAGAGCAATTTCCATGCTGCAAGCCAGCTGACCTCTGCTAGGATGAAGTGACCTACACCCTAGGAGTGTACATTTCTCTTATTTTACAATGCAGGAGTCTGAAAATCTTCCTTGAAGACCAATACCTGAAATTAGGCAAGTGTTAAGCAGGAAGGATGTGGCAGAGAAGGAACGCAGACCCATAAAGGGCCCATCCAGCAGTGCTTGACAGCTGTGCATGCCTCAGGATGTCACATCCCTGGCCCTCCCACCAGCACTAGTATGTAGGCTATTAACTGCTTACCACAGCAAGCTACTGTGCTGTGAGATGCTGAACGACATCTGGTTCAGCTTAGCATGCTAGAAGCTGGCACAAACACATCCTCTCCACAGACCCAGTTCTTGCCAGAATCAGGGACATACCCCAGCCAAAAGGCCTTCCAGAACTACAGCCCTTCTGGGCTTCCCTTTATCATCTTTGTTTATTTTAGGGCAGCAACTCTGTCCAAGTCACCTTTCAGCAGAGTTTATCTGAAAACAGCGCATCAAGGACTTGGGTTGTGCCCTCTTGGGCAGGGGAGAGCCTCTTGAGAAGATTATACCCATGGCTCTGCTCTTAGTCACCCACTCAACCAGCAGTGCGGCCTTGCCTTCCCTGAAGGAAGCCTTTCCACTGAAAGGAAAAACTCTGCATGTTTCTGAATTCCACAAGAGCAAGACAAATCCACCTGTTGGAAGAAAAAACAGAAGAAGAAGAAATAGAGTGTGCAAGTTTTGAAGGTAGCTTTTGCAGACACATGGCATCAGTCACACACCTCTGTTCTGCCTGCAGCCACTGCCAGAAGTTTTCTGCCCTTCCCAAATCTGTGTCCTGGAAGAGGTTGTCTCTCTGCTGTTTGGAGTTCGTGGGCACAGGCAGGAGTTTAGGAATAGCCTTGGACTTCAGGAGTTTCAGCCTTACCTGCCTACAGTGTAGGGTTGACATCAAAAGGAAACATCTAAGCCACTTGGCTGTGCTTCTCTTGCACTAAGCCATGGAAGGAGTGGCATGGAACTGGGCGAATTCAGCCAACAGCTTCTCAGGGAGTCAGTTCATGCCTAGTGCCAGTGGTCATGGCTTGGCCTACACGCACCCTTTCATCTTCTGGTTAGGAATACAACAGAAAAATTATCCTTCCTCTAATTCTGCCTCCCATAAGAACAGGAATAAGGAAAGCATAGATCCCTGAAGCTTATCAAGAGTGGTTAAATATCATCACAGTTTGACCAAACATTGTACTCAGTCATCCACGCTCTTCCTCCAGTGTTTCCTCTGCCCAACAGCACCGGTCAAACACACAGGGCTGATGTGGGTGTAGTGCCATGGGCATATTATGCAGCAGTTTTGATTCCATTGCAAGGGGGGGGTGTTAGCTTCACCCAGGATTATCATTTGGAAGGTGAGAGCACTGGTTCTCTCCTCTACCAATGTCTTGGACATGCCCTGAGGCGGACAAACCTGTGCACTTGCACAGAGGGGGCAGGAGGATTAGGGACAGTTATTTGAAGCCTGCATCTCTTCTCCAGATGCTGAAGGTCTAACTCACATTGCACTAGTGTGGCAGGGGCAGAAGGTGGCTTCATTTGAAGTTGGCTTCCCCTAGCTAGGAGAGCATAGTGCTTTCCACAGGCAGCAGAACAGTCTGTATTCTTTCTTCTGTGTTTGAGTCCTGGAGATTTGGGGTCCTTCGATTATTCTTGCAAGTCATATCCCATGCTTTGCAACATATTTCATAAGGTACTTGCAGGAACAGAATCTGACATGATGCATCTCTCTCTAAAACTAACATGATCTTACTACAGTGGGAGTTTGGGGGATTACTAGCACTTAATTACACAGTTCTTTGAGTAGTATGAATCCTCCTCACACGCAGGTTGGAAGACTCACAAGCTAATGACAAATATTTGTTCTCTTTAATTATGTGTAGCAAGGGAGGACAGCCAAGCTCCTTTCAGCTTTCCTCCTCCATCACTCTGAAAGCTTCAACACCACCTGCTCTTAGAGCAAAGTGGGCACAGAAATACAATCCACACTGATTTTTGGATGGGGCATCACAGGCTTGTAATGTGAGAGCATGCACTTTATTTTTAAGTACTGGTAAGGAACTCAGGCACACCTAAGACATCACTGTCCTTCCTGGTCGTAGAATCATAGAATTGTTTAGGTTGGAAAAGACCTTTAAGATCATTGACTCCAACCTTTAACCTAACTCTACCAAGTCCACCACTAAACCATGTCACTAAGCACCACATCTACACATCTCTTAAATACCTCCAGGGATGGTGACTCAACCACTTCCCTGGGCAGCCTGTTCCAGTGCCTGATAACCCTTTTGATGAATAATTTTTTCCTAATATACAGTCTAAACCTCCCCTGATGCAACTTGAGGCCATTTCCTCTTGTCCTGTCACTTGTTACTTGGGAGAAGGGACTGACACCTGTCTCATTACAACTTCAGGCAGTTGTAGAGAATGAGAAAGTCTCCCTTAAGCCTTCTTCTCTCCAGACTAAACAAACCCAGTTCCCTCAGCTGCTCCTCATAGGTCGTGTTCTCTAGACCCTTCACCAGCTTTGGACAAACTCCAGGTGTGCCCTCGTGGCCAAGAAGGCCAATGGCATCCTGGGGTGTATTACAAGGGGAGTAGCAAGTAGGTCAAGAGAGG